>JAPSGF010000040.1:1374335-1396714 GCA_035772895.1 Perdix hodgsoniae
GAAGAGAAGAGAAGAGAAGAGAAGAGAAGAGAAGAGAAGAGAAGAGAGAAGAGAGAGAAGAGAGAAAAGAAAGAAAAGAAAGAAAAGAAGAAAAAAAGGCAGATAGACACATTCCGAGGAGAAAACAGCATTTTCCATAGCTTACAGACATAAATGAAAGTTGCTAGAAAATAACCTCACATTTTGCATGTATAAGCCTATTGATTTCCATGAACCCAAACCCTCTCCGATAGAAAAGAAAGCAACAAGACAGGAAATTACAGTGAACTGGGCCAATCCCCACAGGCCAGAATCAATCAGATATCGGCCAGGCCTACTCTGAGAAGTGCTGTAATTCTGCTGGAACACCGGACAATGTATTAGCACGTTATATTAAAAACTCACAGTAGGATTATACAAGAGCAATTTTATCCCTTTGTTACCTACTGGCATTTTCAATCAGAGATCTGACCAAGGAATAGTTAGGGAAAAGCTTAGGGAGCGGTTCAATAAAAATGACCTGCCTTCCATATACAGGGTGTTCCAAAGTCTCTGTAACTAACTGCTCTTACAGATAACATTATCACAGAAATATGAGATAACATTCAACATTTTATAGGGTGCTGGGAGAGGTAAGATGCGAGAATTTTGAGATATGCTGTCAGAGTGCGAGGCATTGCTCATTTCCAGTATTACCATTAGATAACACAGACTGCAACGGTAAATTACTGTCAGTCTAGGACATTTGTATTTTGGTTTAGATAGAAAGTGAAATGGTAGTCTAAGCACACTGAGAACATAACACGGCCAGATGTATGGGTGCTCTGGGTCACCGAGTCTGCAGTTGTGAACGTTCATTAGAATTACTGGAAAAACTCAGGTTTCAAGTAAGTCACTTCGTGCCTGAGGGGCTGCTAGGGCAAGAGGGAGACCTTCCTACATAGTTGGATTGCTTGTTTTTATGGATATTTATATAAAAATGCCCATCTAATGATTGTTGACATTATGATCTTGTTGTTTTTCATAAACTATAATGCCTGGTTAGTATGTTTATCAAATGTTTCAAACAAGCTTAAGCAAAGCAATAGGAGATGCTAAAGTCATTTGGTTCATCATGTTTGATTCTGATTTTACATCTTCACCTTCTAGAATGACAGCATTTTCTGAAATAGAGGAATATTACCCTTGGTAGCAGTAACAAACACAAATTTAAACCCTTCCATGGAAACTTAGCATAAAAACGTTAGCTTGAAAAGTTGTTATCTTTAGTATTTAAAATATTACATATTATTGTCAAAACAGCTGTTTCACTTCTGTGCACGTCAGATGAGAAAAATCTCAGATACAGCATCAATAAAATATATATTTGTGCTTTCTGGAGAGACCTACAATGTTTGGTGTACAGAGCAGTTCAGATGAAGGCTCGAGATAAGAATGGATCTCTGGCCAGGTGAAGGATAGATCAGAATCACAGGACAGACTGGAATGAACTCATTGGTATATTCTACATACATGCAGTATCAATCATTTATTATACTTCACATGTACTGCTTAGACCAAAATTGTGCTTAATCACATCCTAGTTTGGCATTTAAGATGAAGCTAACAGTTAATAAAATATATTAGAGAAACTGCAGAGAAAACTACAGGGAACTCTCAACAGATTTTAAGTAAAATCACTGAACCAAAGGAAATTGAAGTGAACTGAAATGTAGCCCATCAATGCAACCCACTGGCAAAAGATACACAGAGTAGTGAGTGAATAGTATGGGACTCAAATTTCATGCATGTAAGTGCAAGTGCTACTATTATAGTGGCACCGACTGCACACGAGGAAAAAAGCAACAAAAAAACCCTAAACGTTGTAGTAAAATTTATTACTAGAGACAATAACTGTGTTCAGAAATAGGTCGTGAATATTTTAGGACATCCAGTTGTTCTTCTTCCATGACTTCATACCCAGTTGTCAAAAAAAAAAAAAAGAAAAAAGAAAAAAGTTCTGCATTCCTTTCTTTGACACCTTACTGAAATACTATGCAAATATGTATAAGAAATGCTCATGATCTGGAAAGTAATACTTAGGTTTTTTTCTCTTGAGGTAGCCTGCTTGCATGCAGTACACTTCTGGGCATTGTACTAAGTCTAGGATGGGACCACCAATTATTGCTAATTTGATGATTAAACAAGAATGTGAGGACATTTAGGCAAGGAATATTAATATGCTAGAACTGTACTCAGATATCTGATACAATAAGAGTGATCTTATCTCACAATTTTATTACTGCAGCTCACTTTAATAATCTATTAAATTTCCTGTTAAAACACATTTGGGATAATAATTCATATGATGTACTTGCAGCTATAAAATTCAAATATGGCATTCCAATCCTTGGCATGTGGAAGAAAACTCATTCACATCCTGAGCTCCATGAGAAAAAATAAAATGTTTGTGCAATGAAACTAATGTAAGCATCTCCTTCATCAGCAAGTCATTTTTCTTCCACGGTAAGGAAATTATGTATGTTCCTAGAGGTGAAAAGACACTGATAATTTCTGTAAGCCTGGTTCCTCACAGCGAATGTCAGTTCTTTAAGAATCTTTTCTCTAGTTACTATAGATACAGCTTGGAAAAATTACTAGGATATTTACTTAGATCCATCTTTCATTGTTTCCTATTTCTCACAGCAGATGCAACAGTTGCTAGATTAAACAAAAGTCAAAACCAAAACAACTATGAGAATCTGTTGACCACTCACGTAAGCATGTGGTTGAATAGCATCTCTATATATAGTTTTGTCCATGCAGGTATGCTATGACTTCAGCAGACACAGACACAGCAAAGAACAGGGGCTGGCCCAAAGATGTTACTTTGGTGCATTTTACAGCAGGTAGTTCACTAATGCATTTGGGAGTCACAGGAGTTTTTCCTGCAGATAAGGAGCATTTTGGCAGCAGATCACATCCATTTTGTATCCATGAGAACTGGGTGAGATTTGGTAACAGCGCACAGAGCACCCAGCCTCGAAGTCTTGGGCTTCAGTAAAATCTTTCCCATATTTACCGTGGCTTTCTGCATAATGAACAGGTGCTTTTATCACCATAGGAAAGAAAAGCACTTAGCTATTTTGTTGAGTGTTGCTAGAAGAGCTAAGATGGGACCAACAGTGTCTTCTTGATCTCAGAAGTAACACTTAAAGCCATTTCGTCCCAAAGGTTTTGACTCTGCTGGTGACTGTTTTGCACCTGTTCTATGAATACATAATGTGTTTACTGCATTCAGCATGATCATTTATGCATCCCTAAATTCAGGGAAAAGATGTACTCACAGATTTTGGCCCAAGCCAGAATAGGTTCAATTCAGGAAGGATTTTCACAGTGTCTCTGTAATATCAATGGCCCATCATCCTAAAGCAGATCAGTTTACAGCTTATTTTACTTATACTAACTTTATTTTTGGATAGAAAACCCACTCTGTTATGGTCTCAGGGCAGGGGCAGCATTTCTTCTATTCTGTGCAAGTGGAGAGCTTCCCACCTGCAGTTCTGGAGCTAATCATTATGGGATGCCTTATGCCACCTGAGAGCATGGGCTGGTTGTTAGGAGAAAGTCTACCTGACATAATACAGGCATTCATCACAAGTCACATCACTTCAAAATAAATTCATGAGTCACGAATCAGAATAATGCTTCCTTGTTGGCATCATCCTAAAGGGAATAACTAAAAGCCATTAGCGATATAATAAAATCTGGCGTGTCACTTCAAGCACAGCAAATTAGGAAAACACAACTAGCCTGCAGCTCCACTGATACAATATAAATAGGTGTTACTTCTACATTAATACATCAAAATAGATTTTTCTTTAGCTTTAAAAATGAGAGGTTACATGTGGGTAGAATGCATTTTCAGTGCTGTGTGATCAAGGACTGTGTGATCAAGTCACAGCCGTGCAGAATGGCAGGAGGATTTTGCAGGTCTAACAGAAGGTGCACAGTAGGATGGACTAGTTATGGGTACAAAGGGCTCCACAGTTGGCATGCAGAAAGGAAAGCAACAGCAAGTCCATTTCTTCTTCTATGCAGTCACATGCAGAAGCTCTGATTGCCTGCAGGTCAGGCTATGCTTATAAGGCATGCCACAGCCCAAAATTAGCAATGAACCATTCTGCAGGATAAATGCATTTTCCAGCTGTCTAAGTTTAGTTAACCAGCAGTTTAAGGGGCTCAGAGTCGGTTACACACAAGAATAAAATGAACTTTATTTACATCTCTCACTCACTGGGCAGTTTAGTTTTTAGATTAACACAAAAGCAAAAAGGGCACCGCTTCAAGTGAAGTATAACTGCAAAACACTGTTGGGTAAAAGCAACTAAATTGCTATGAGAATTAAATATAGATCAACAGAATCAATATTTAATTGTATAACTCAAGGTATTTCATTTTAGGTCTGATCTCTGATAGGAAGTACAAATTACCTTCGCATTGTTTTTCTGTTATTATTTAAAATTTTATTGTCAGTGAGAACAGTTTTCTAAATTTTTACCTTTTTAAAAGTTCTGTCTGTTATTTTGTCTATTTACAGTCAAGGCAAACTTGATCACACAGTGCCACTGCTTATTACTTTACATTCAGTTTTACCATTTTAGATATCCTGCAGTCCTGTAACTTGTATTTAGGACACAACGGGTCTACGTGGGATTACAGCATTACAGAGTGCTCATATATAATGTGTTCAGTAAGGTGTACTGAGATGCAGAGCACTATTCTGGTCAGGTATATATTGGTGGGACTGGAAGTAGACCATCACTGAAATAGCCTCTCTGTGGTGTTACACCATTGGCCTGCAGATTTTTGTGCCGCGTAGCACAAAAAGGGTTCACTTTGGTCTTCTATCAGCTTTCCGTCAGCCGCCCAGGACAGCACACAAGGGCAGACTATGGAAAGTAAGTCTCATTTAAGCAGACTGATGGGAACATCAGGTGGACAGGTCTGAAGTGAAAGCAGTCGTACAGACACATGCAGGAGACTACAAAGGTGAAAGCTGTAACCGCACGACCTCTGCTGTATTACAGACTTTTGCTGTATCACAGCTGAGCTAAAAATGTGACGTTTGAACTTCTTTCTCTTTAAAGCACAACCTTCAATAAAATAAGTTAAGACTTGCTCTCCCCTGTATATCATCAGAAGCCTTCATCTATTTTCTCAATTGACAGTAAAATAATTTTTTGAAATAATGAATCACACTGCCCCACTTGAGCAGAAACCCGGTGATATTTTGCTATGGCACAAAAATGACATTCTCAAAGAAACATCATCAGATTTTCAAGATAAACAATACTTGCTGACTTCTTTTCTTGGGGAAAAAGAAAAGATGTACTGATATGTGGTATTTTTAAGCTCATTAGTCTCATACAGCAGTGTATGAGAAAGCAATATATACATGGGTGAATACTGACCACACTTGACTTTATGGGTAAGATAATAACAACAAAACAGAACCAAAGCTCACCCAATGTATTTAAGTGTAACAAGCTAGAAGTATATTTAAGTATTAGGACATCATTCCTGATGGTCCTGAATTGTAAGAAAATTACCTTAGAGGAAATAAAGCTGATTAGCACGAACTGTGTGTAACTCGTAGCTGCAGATCTGGAGAAAATAGCTGTTGCTTAATGAATAGAGGACTGAGGAACTGAGACTTACATTGTCTGGCTTGAATCCTCGTGTGGTTTAGATGATAAAATAGCTTAGTGAACTGCGCCTTGTGCTTTTAAAAGCACAGTTCTCACAAAGTGATGAGATGACTGGGTGCATTCAGCACTCTAATGCCAAGAATACCATGTTCACAATTTACAAAGAACATGACTTCTCTGTTGATAGGACAAAACTGTTTGACCTGATAAGGCATATAAAAACCCTCTCTGAACTTCTGCATAATTTAATAAAGATGAACTTTCAGGTCCCAATTTCAAGGTAAGGTAAGTCTAACCTTTTACCTTTTGCTCAGTATGGAAGGAATGTCACAAGTATGGTTGTTGTCTCACAAAGCATCAGAATGGCCACTGGGTGGATCAACTATGTGTGGGCAAAGTTTATTTAAAACTTTGTAAGGCAGCATAATCCCTTGGAAATTGGTAATTACATTGGTAATATACAGGTGCTCAGTCAAGTGTGTTTAGGGGGGTATATTAAAAAGCAAATCAATTAAACACATTCTTTTTCCAGAAGATAATCAGGACCCAGCTCTGTTCACATTGGTAGAATGACCAATGATGCTTCTCACGGAAGGAATATGCCCAATAAAAGCAATGCTTGCTGCAACCAGAGGCTCATCACATGGCATTAGAAGAGGCATCCATGATGAGAAAGGAAGCTGATCCTCAGTTTTTACAATATAAGAGACTGAACATGAACAAGGCATGCAGAGGACACTGTGCTTTACTTTTCAGAGATCCTTTTAGCTTTACTCATGGAGGGTGTTCAATAACAAAACTGTACTTATTTTTCAGTGATGGGAAAAAATCACAGTAAAAAAAAAAATCACATTGAAAGATAATGTTTGCAACAAAGTTACTGAACGTGAGAGCCATTTTAAATTCAATACTATTCCTTTACGTTTAGGGTCATTTTGTCAGCGATAACCTGCTGAATGTTATTGGAACAATTTGGTCCTCACCTCCACTGATCAGCCTTCAGAGTTAATTTTACCATACAATATTTTAGTGTAAAAAGGTTTGTCCTGCCGAGGAGTTACCTTGATGAAGGCGTTGATGCTTGTTTCAATAAAGAATGGGCTTTATAAACAATGAATTACAGTTTTAGCCTAGACTAAGAGCTTGGAGGAATCTTTTTTCTATTGAGATATCCAATTAGAATTGCATCAAGGAGGGGAAAAAGTGTAGCATAATAACGATTTTTGAAAGCTAATGCAAAATTGAACTCTTGAAGAGACAAATTGTATCCAACATTAGACTGTAGCAAAAAAAAAAAAATAAATAAAATTGTCTCAAATCCAGTAAATGCAGGATCATACTCATACAACATGTAATTTCACTGACATTTTCAGTAATCGGGGTCATTTTTCTGTGTGGTTGAGCTATTCTCAGACTCCTGTTCCTACGTATTAGCTGTGTTCTTACCTGTCTTCATCCCCCACCTTTGGCTTTTTTGAACAAGACTATTTATTTTGGTAATTACAAGGGCACTTATCTCCTCACTCTACTGATGTCTGAGTTCCTGGCCTGTAATGTCTGCATGTCAGTCACCCAGCATACTGATGGAAAACAGAATTGCTCTTCAAGACTTATACTGCAAATGGCAGTTGGCAGTGGGTAGTAATTTTCCACGCTAGTAATCCTCTCTTTTGAGTCCTGGACCAGATTCACTTCAGGTTAGCCCCTGAATACCCAAGGTACATCAACAGCTAAGGACAAAAGGACAGAAGGAGCAGATCAAGACAGAGGGATGTTAAGCGGCAGAACCAAGAGTGAATCAGCAGTATGAAGACACAAAGTAGTAATAATTCTCCCAGTTACGAGAGCTAGCTTGTCATATGCACAGATAGGGCTGCCATATCTGCAGGTGAGTTCAACGAGTACAAATCCCTGCTGGAAGATTTGCAGAAAAGAGGGGAATATCCTTCTTACAAGTTCTAAAGATGATTCACAAACGTCATTTAAACTCAGAATTGAGCTTCACAGAAAACATTTTTCTCATTTTTAGCTTCTTATGAGGACATCTGGGAAGAGAAAAACAATCTTTCCAGACCCATCAGTCCCCTTCTGCAAGACTGCACATTCAGTCACCGTGGAGGGAACCTCCATATGATGTGTACTTGGTGCATGCACGTCAGAATGACATCTCTTCCAAACTCTTGCCAAGCAGAACTATAGATTTTCTTTATTCTTAAAAAAAGTCTTAATAATAAGTCTTAACCCCCAACCTCATCCCAACAAAAGAGTTTGTTTAGAAGTTGTCATTTTCCTCTCCATTCCAGATTTCAATTGACTCCCTGCCAGTGGACTTTTTCACTTTGAATGAATCAAACCAAAAGTCATTGCCCTTTCTGTGACACCTGGCCTCTGGAAGCAACTAACAAAGCTCCCCAGGTGGACCCTCTTACATTAGGAGGTAAACTGGGCCCTACCTCAATGACAGATGTGGCTTACAAGATGAAGCTAGGCAATCATGTCACAGGTGGCACTAGCAAGCAGTCCTGGAGGCAGCAGAGGGACAGGCTGTAAGCAGGCTGCCTTCTCAGTAGACCTGTTGCAGCTGAACTATCTGCATGCTGTTTTCTGATCCTGGGCAATGAGACTACAAAAGTTCCCTCCTAATCAGAGCAAGGGGCAGCACAGGTGCAACTAATGCACTTGCCATCTCTTAAGGTAGTATTATGATATATAGTTATAGTATTATTATAGTATAATCTGCACAATTTTCAGTACTCATTCAAGCAAAGCATGAATTGCAGAGTGGAAACTCGTGTTTAGGTTCATCTGCTATCAAATCCTACCTAATAGTGCAGATATTTATATGCACTTTCTAAAACTATGCAATTCATCTTTGCTGAAGGGCAGAGGCACAAAAACTTTGAGCAAAAGTTTTGGATAAACGTTGCAGAACCAAACTGAAGGAGAAATTTTCTCTTGCAACATTTCGTTCATTTCAGTACACCCAGTCATATCAATAAAGAGTCCGTAGTATAAGTCAGCTAGAAAATAGATGCTATGAAAGATGTTCCATTTTATGCGGTTTGAATTTGATTAGTGATTAGTCTTGGCAGTTAAACCACATGGGAATAGTAATCAAGGTTTCTCTGCTGCAGTTCTGTAACAACTGGAAAACACTGTTGGCTCATGTCCCATGCCATGATGGGATATTAACCTAAAATCTAATTAATCTATGAATGAATTACGGTTCTAGAAATATACTATATTATAATCAATTCTAAGTGAGTTCCTAACAGAAGATAAGATGAAGAAAAAGCTGTAAAATTACTAGGGGTTGATAAATTCTGTTTACTATGACTGATGATTTTTAGGGGGGATAATTTTACAATCCGTCAAACTTTTGTCAGTTCAAGAATCATGCTGCCAAATGTATGCAGTAAATTAATTTTTGAATTTACATATTTATTAAAAATCTTATTGAAAACAGCAGGAAGTAAGCCCTGTTTGAATAATAAAATAACTTGTTATTCTACTGGAAAGAAAACAAAAAAAACCCAACAACAGCCAACCTTCTATTACGATGATTTTATAGTAAGGCAATAATTACAAACAGCTACATGGATTAGTTAACCAAACAATGTATTAAATAGCCAACCAAAAATTAATCAAGAATTAGAAAAAAAAACAAAACAAAAAAACTGTTGGAAGATAATCAAGTAAAAAAAATGTAATTAAAAAGCTGAGAAACTCATGGCTGTTTCAGATGTACGTGAGGACATGTTTGCTAACAAAGGGGCCTGCTGGCATAAGCTCCTAGACTCCTGCAAAGGCATGGGGACCTGCTCAAGGTGCTGGAGAGGAAAGGAGCTCCAGCAAGGTAGGCCTGTACACACAAAGGTGCCCGGAGCTTTGCACTGCTGGCTCAGAAGATCACTTTGTGACCCAAGTTCCTGCTTAGTGCCTAAAATGGTGGAACCGGGAAGAACGGTGGTATGAATTGAGCAAGTAAAGGGCTTCAGAGATTTGTCGAGTTCTTGGCTGTGTTTGTTTGCCAGGCCTCAGTTCTGTGTTACCCAGAAGTTATGTTACAATGCTTTTCTGCAGCAACTCCAGGTATTAAAGGAGCACTGGTGTCCTCCTTTTTTCTTCCCCTAGTCTCATCTCCACCATTATTTCAGTTTTGATTGACTATCACTATCACTGCTGATTCTCTCGCTCTCTTAAGATGCTTACTTTTTCTAAGATGCTACTTTGCACAACCACAAACAAAACACATACATTCATCTAGCCTTCATCCATCAGAAGCCAGAACTGCACAGCTGTCACAGCTCTGCTTCCTCACTCAGCCCTCCCAATTGTCTCATGCTGGACTGATGTCGTGGAAGGGGCCTCTTTGTTTGATTTATGGAGTACCTGGTACATGCCTGAATACTGAAGCCTGATTACTTGAGAGGATCCATGTCATTTGAAGCATCTGACACAGTTGTCAGTTACTGGTTGAAAACAGTATGCCTGTGCTGGTGACAATCTCAAGATAGAAACAGGCTGAAAACTAGATTTAATAGTTTGGCCAGTGGCATAAAATGTATATTGATGGAAAAAAATATAGATCGCTGCTAATCTCATGTTTAACAAGGAAAGGATACAGTCCTGGGCTGTGACCCAGCAACTATATGAATTAGTGCAAAGGGAAATGTGAGATATGACTATACGCAGAGAATCGTCAATTCTTGTCACAAATGCAGACTGCAGATGATATTCCTTTGCCCAGCTCTAAATGGTGATCAAAAAGAAGCACAGTGAATAAATAATCAGAATAACGCTGAGCACTGAGAAGACCGTTGCTGGAAATGCAGATGGATGTTTCTACAGTCAGGAAATTTATGAAGTGTTCAGCTTGCCTCCCAACTTAAAAAAATAAATAAAGCAGTGGTACATGTTGTGATTAATAAACACACCATTTGGGTGTTATCTGGAGGAATGCTGGTCTCTGTTTTTAGGTTTGTTTGCTCCATCCTGTTTCTGGTCAAGAGAACTTCTACCCTACTTTGTTTGAACCAGACATAGAAAATGTCATTCACTTGGATCTGGTCAAGGCATTAGTGGTTGCAGACTCTCTTTGAAGGGCACAGCCTGGAAACAGCACGGAGTGAAAGCCAAATGTACTTGAAGTCCTTCATCTTTCCACCTTTGCCTTTTCAGCAAAGGTTCAAGCTAAGCAGCTAACAGGATCCATAAGGCTGGCAAACACTGGTGCTGAATCTATTCAAGCTATAAAAATCTCCTATTAGAACGTGAGATGTTTTTATGACAAAGTCTTGTTTGTTTGCCTTCCAGAGAAAGGACGCACAGTAGAAGTAGATGTTGGGAACCACAGTTCGGCAGGGTCTGATCCCCTCTTTGGCTGTAAGGAAATCTTTGTCAGGAATGATCAAAGTCAGAATTCAGCACGGAGATGTGGACTCAGCCTTCTCACTATGGGCTTCCCTGCAGTGACAGAATAATGTAGTATTTTTTTGTGTTGATTTTGCTTCAATCTGTATATATATATATATATATAAATACAGAAATGTAGAAGTGAAGGGACAGCCAGACACATGAGTGCATTTTGTGTACAAATGCTTTAGAAGATTTACTGACCTTACCAATATAAGGGTACTGCAGTATTAATGCTGAAAACTGTTGTGAATAATGGTAATGAAGAACACGTTCCTATGTCTAAAATAGAGATGATAATATTGTTAATATAATAGGCCACTAGGAGGACTAGAATACAACTGGAATTCATGCAGATAAGCTGTAGAGGTAATATAAGCTCATCTTCTGAATGACCCAAGATGACAAAAACAGGAAAATTGGATAAAAATACTCAATAAAGTAGTTCCCAAGCTCTATTGGCAAATAATTTGAATATTGTTGCTGAAAATTAACAGACATCCTACACTTATTGGCTACAAATCCATTTTTTAAAATGTTGATTTCTTTGAAGTTTTAGATTATTCAGGGTTTGAATTCTTGTAAGAATGGAATAAAAATTTTGGCCATGCAGTTTTGTGAAGAGCTCTGCATGGACAGCAGGTCTGCTGAAGGCAGCACAGCTCTGCTAATGCAAAACTCATGGCAGGATCAGGGTGCAAGTTTGCTTCTCATGTTCTGAAAGTTCCTTAGCAATCGTTTGTGGTTAGCTCTTGTGGTGCAAGACCCTATCTTGAGTAGGAGTCCTTGATGAATATATTGTGATTATTTGCTTAGCATCACTATATGGCCCCATAAACGTCCTCAAAGCGTTCTGCTACAAGTACTGGGTTAAATTCTAAATGTAGCTGGAAGGTATTTCTTATATTCTTTATTTTAAAAAGGAGAATTTAATAGCAAAAGAGACCTAGCAATTTGGACAGGCAGCCAGAACATTATTCTGATCTCTACAGTCCCGCACTCCTAACTGCTAAGCTCTTTGTTTGAATTTGAAAATTCATTTTTTTTTTCACTGCAGGCAGAAAATTCTCCATGGAAAGACAGAGGCAGAGGCCTGTATTGTTCTCTTCACTAGAGTGCATCTGCAACGCTCCTCACTGTACAGGACCTGGCATTTGATTCAGTGTATGTGGTAGTTAATCAAATGTTTTGCACTGACTTCAGTAGACTTTGGATTAGACTCTTAATGCATTAGAGAGATGAATTATTTAACTTACTGAGTTCCCCTAGAAACAAAATATTGAGCTGCAAACAAAGCTAACAAACACCAAATGGGATACCATCTGCTGCAATGAACAAACCACAACCAGTTTCCCCCATGCTTGAGAGTCTTCCAAAATGAAATTTGAAATAGGTTTGTTAAACTCCCAACTGTCTCACAAAATTGGCTTAGCACAGGTTAGCAAATGCTAATGCCACAAGCAACAGCAAGCCAGACTATGATATATCAATTGGAATTGTCTCTAATTTTATTTCAATTGGACGTCTCTGTCTGAAAGCTCAGGGGATTTCTGCTATCCAGAGTCTATGGAGCCGATGGAGAAGTTTCTCTTCATCCTCTGTATCCTAGGGCTATGGGTACTGAGTAGTTTCCTCCCCTGAGTAAATATGCATGGTAATTATCTATAATGATGCACTCATAAATCTGGATCCTTCTAGGCTTTGATGTCTAGGCTCCATACCAGATAACCTTCTGGGGAACAAGATACAGAAGTGAAAGAAGTTTTATCACTTGCAGGAAAGCCAAAAGCTACCCAAAGTCCTGAGCCCAAAGTATCGAAGTTTGTGGCTCTGCTGAGCAGGGACAGGACAATCCACTGCATGTGGCACCAGTGGGTGCCATCAGTATTAGCTCCCTTTCCACTTAAAAAATAAACACTGAGAAACCAAGTACTTCTATATAACCTAAGAGAAAAAACACACCAAACCAACAGTGTTTGACCTGTAGAATGAGACAAGTAGATAAATGTCTTCATACCTAAACTTTCCACATACCCAGACAACTCCATTTTCCAGTATCACCCCAGCAAGTGATGAAATTACTGAGAACAAACAGGACTTTGGAAGACTATTCAGTCTTTATCCGATAACAAGAAAGGTTACAGCTCTTCACATTACTCAGCTATTTTAGATGGTGACTGCTGTTCTTTGGCTTGCTCTGCTGCCTCTGTTTTCATCACTGTGCTAATGATGGCATAATAGATTCCATTTTTTTCTTGCAATAGAATTCATTTATAGAAATACTGTATTATAAAATTTGAACTCTTTGGTACCCTGGCTTGTTACAGTGGTTCTAAAGAACAAGAAAAGGATGGATGATGTTCCAATAATAGTAATGGTAAAAATATTCTGTAAAATGATATAAGTGATACAGTTACAGCACTTTTGAGTTGCTCATATTCTAACGGTACGGAAAATGCAATTAAAAAATGGGCTTAGAAGTACAAACAGTTTCATTATGATATGATCTTAGCTGTAACATTTTAGGACCAGGTTAAAAAAGATGGAGTATTTGGCCTTCCTTTTAGCCCATGGGAAATGGCCTGCTGAGGTTCTGTGACATTGCCCACAGAGCCAATGTACAGCAGGAGCAGGAGGATGCTACTGGTCTGAATTCTGCCTGACAGAGGGAGAATATCCAAACCAATTTTTGAGCATCTATGTAAACACCATTATTTTCACAGGATCCAATGTGCAAAGCTCTAAAAAAAAAGCTGGAGATTTCTAGCACCCTCAGAAACTGGGCAGCCAATGTCTAAATATGAATTTAGGTACTGCCATTAGGAAACAAATGAAGCTTGAAAAAAACTGGCCTGCATTTGTACTGATTAGGGCTGCAGGTAAGGGTGCATTTGGCAGCTAGGCTGCACAGGGCAAAATAATGCTTGCAGTAGTGATTAGGAAGTATGTGCTGGCTGCTTAGCTACTTCATCAGGTTCAGGCACTGTCTGAAAAGCTTTTACATCTTAGATCTGCTTTGCATCTTAGTACGTGTGCTACAAACAAGCTTTCTGGTCTGGTAACTTCTGCATATTCCATGTCTTGCTGAATTTTAGACACTTATGTTATTAGAAATGTCACAGACTATTAGTGCATGATTAACATTTGAATTTTAAAATACTCAGCCATATAATATATTCATATCTAATTTCTTCATTCCCACCCACCTCCACTATATATTCTTCATCCACACAAATCCATTTAATGTCTTTTTTTACAGTTGGGTCTATACTGAGTACTCACTGGCAATAAGACAACAGAAAAAACATTTCTAAATGTTTGACTGATAAATATTCAGGCAATTCCTCAAATAGTCACTTGAGGCTTTAATTACTGAGAATAAGACTAGAGGAGGTAAGGAAAGTTCTGAAGGCTGTAGCTTTTCATAGCATCTAGAAGTTTTGGTGACCCCTATCAGTGCTCAGGGCAAGACTGGAGTAGCCCAGGCAGCACGGGGAGCTGAGCTGTGCAGATGTGTCTCAGAGCTGAAGGGAGGGCAGTTTGGGCTGGGGGAACTGCAAAATGATACAGAAACATACAGCACTCTTAGCTTTGGTGGAAGATAAGTAGGTACCCAAGATATGTAGCCGAATCTTATAAGCTTTCCAAACTTCCCTGTGTCACTTGCTGCTTATATGTTTGCTAAATCCCATGTTTATTTGACCTACCAAACACAAATCTTGCTTTCCATCAAAACAACTCCACAAGGCCATGAGTTCATGTAACGCGGACAAAATACAGTAAGAAATAGAATATTTCCCTTCAGCACTTACCATAAATGAGAATATTTAGACTTAAAAAAATACCTAATATTTTTCAGCAGGATGCAGACAATCTCAGTGTCACATTGCATGAAATCAAATACAACTTTTTATTTAAATAAAAGGTGAATCACTTTTGGAAGATAAAAAGAGATGGTGGAACAACTTGTAAACACCACCAAGCTATTGCAAAATGATTTTTGCAAATATGTGACATAAAATTTGCCTTCTTTTCAAAGAGTACGCTGATCAGGATATTACTTCCCATGTTCATATGAAAACAAAGAGCATCCTCTCAAAAAATCCCATTTGCTAACATATTTCCACTGTACTGCCACAGTTGCTGCTAGGATCAGTTGTGCAACTTGTCCTCGTGTACTTTGCTCAGAACAGAACACTCACACTAATGGATTGATCATTCCCTGCCCTTCCCTTCGTGACGTTCGAGTGCTTTATGCAAACACATCACTGTTATAGATGGAGAAGGCAAGTTTCAGCTGGAAATGCAATTCACAGAAGTATTACAGCATTATTCATCTCATTTAACTCTGCTAATCAGATGCTCCTCTTGGAGTGAAAATATTTTCCAGTCTCAGAAAACAAACAGCTCACTGAATACCTCTCTGCCTTACTGCTCTTCTCTCAATTGACTCAATCCAATGTTTATTGAATCCAATTTATTTTTAGCTTTTTATTAATAATATCATTTCTACCATTACTACAATTACACTGTCTTACAAGCTTACTAATATTCATCATTTACTGCTACTACTGTGCCCTGGATTCCATTTTGGCTGACAGTATTATTATTATATTCCAATTCAACACAGAGAAATGAAATGAAAGCTTTATTTCCAGAGGACCGACGAGTGCCTGGTTACAAATGGCAGAAACATCAGTGCACTTTGGGCCATGCTGCAAACCACAGCAGCTCCATCTGCCAAACTTTTGCGGAACAGCTCAGAACATTTTCCACTCTGGGAAATCAGCTTGCAAATGATTCTTCTACTCAGTACATGCTTCTGGCTCTTGTTAAAAGAAAGGATTTACCTAGTTAAGCCCAGGAGCCGCAGTGTCTGTTAAATCATTATGTAATCTTGAGTTCTGTAGGTAAACAGACATCTACAGTGCTCAGTGTCTGCCCCTGCAAGGCAGTGTGCAGCGTGATGCAAAGGTGCGGGTCAGCAATTCTCTGCCATGAGTTCCCATGGGATCTGGCATTATGTGTCACTGTGCCATCAGCACCAGAACTGTACCTACACGCCTGGGATGCTTCAAATCCTAAACTTTCCTACTGGAGCTGCAGCTTTTCACTTCCTCCGCATCTTCTCTCAGCCTCACATCCCAGCGATTCTCCCGCTAGCCTTGCACGCCATGTGTTCTAAATGCCACACAGCCTGCTGTGCTGTGCCAAATGCTTCATGTCCCTCACCGATAGCCAAAGACTCTTAAAACTCGGTGCTAAAAGACATCTGAGTTAAAATGCCGCCACCTACCCATCCCCATAAATACACTAAACAAACATAAAATAGGGAGAACTTTTATGCCAGCTGGAGGGCTAGTCAGAATGGGGTTTGGTGGCACAGTACTAACATTATGGAGTCTGTTACTGTTAGAACTATATCAGCTTTTTTACAGTATAAAGTCCCTTGAATGATATTTAAAATGTTTTTCCTTCAGTGGACTCTCCCTTACATATGTCCTTTTCCCTTGCCAAAGCTTTTTTATGCTTAATCAAGTTATAGAAAATGTTATCACCCTCCTTGCTGCTGAACCACTCTCCGCTGCTTGCTATTTTTCTACAGCTCTCAGCAGTGAAAGAAGCTTCACTTGCTTCACCTAGAAGGCAGAGGGACAGAAATGAGTCTCAGTATAACTGCAGCTTTTTATTGTTGCCAAGCTAGCTCCTCAGGCTAACTGTAAGAATGTTCTTCCACACTACACAACATTTCTTTTAAGTGATACACGTCAAGTGAGACGTTGGTCCCAGGAGAATGCCTAGCAGTCTTCAAATTGTTTGTTTTGCTGTCTCTTCACTTCACTTTTTGGAGGCGACTTTGATGGCAAGATACAAGGAACAATGAGACCTGATTAGGAATATAAGACTCGATAGCAGATCTTCGGGTGTGAACCTGCCCTATGGAAGGGAAAAACATGCAGAGATGTGGGATTTGTTGATGTCTGGAGACAACCCAGCCTATTTCTGATTCCCTATTTCCCCACGCTGAATTGAATCAGGCTTGAGGCTAGGAAAAATATTTTTAATTCTGTAATACTCCCATGGGTGATGTGGTAAAATCTGTTTTCTTATCAGATCATGCTCCTGTGGTTTTTGTCACTTATGTTGTCAAATACTCCTATGAAATTCCCCTGACAAAAGATCTTACATCAACTTGGATAATTACTCAGGCAGTCTTTGCTTTGGCAGAACAAGCACTGCATCGCTCATCTGAGGATCACACACCTTCACTTAAGCAGAAAGGAAGGCTTGCAGACCTCGGCCGTATGGAGGGGGGTGATGGTTCCCCTCTGTCTTAAGCTTGGCAAGGAAAACATCAAAAAGGAAGTGCATCTTGTACTTCACAAATAAATTACACAGTCATGCAATCAGAGCACAGAAATGTGTAATTCCTAGATATTTTCTGTCACTGGCAAAGGACTCCCTTTACCTTCTATTAATTTTCAAGATAATACTTTGTAAAACTTGCTTCAAACTCTCTATTTGCAATAGAATGGCTCCTACCAAGTCAGTTCTGGTAAGTGGAAACACATGCAGCTAAGTGACCACTGCACATTCCACATTTAGGGAATGTGAGGTGTAGGCTGTAGGTCCTGGTCAACTCAAGCACAAGGCTCAGAGCCATGCCCGTCCCATTTAGACAACGCAAACCACTCTGCTTTCAAAACCAACATGCTGAGTCCTAAATGGACACATGATGGGCAGTTATCCTTTCCTTTGTAGCACTTAAAACTGCTGCTGGATCTTCTCTATACACCCTGTGCTAACACGCTCTCCATTTTGAATATAAAACACAGAAGCATAAACACAGTAAAAGGCATTTGCAGTTCTTGTGACAAGGAAGATGAAAGGATATCTGATCCTGAGTGAATGAGATCATGTGGTGCTAGGCTAGCCTCACTAAATGTCTACATTAATAAACCACCTCCCTAAACTTATGCAGTGATTTGATATACTGATCCCATGCATAAAAGAAAAGCATTGATCTTAAAGCACAAAAGTCAGAGAATGGTTGCAGACTTATTCCCTATCTACAAATCTTACAATGGCAGCATCTTGCTCAACATCTTAGTCTCACTGGGCCTAGAAAAGGAAACAGAACTGATTCCCTCTGCACCTGATCATTTTCCTCTGTCTTAAGCCCAGTGAGGAAAACAGCAAAAAGGAGGTGCACTTGATGCATCTCATAGATGAACTGCAGGCATACATTTAGCTCACAGAAAACTGTAGTTTCTAGATACTTTTGTCGCTGGCAAAGGAAGTCCCTTATCTTCCATTAATTTCCAATATAATACTTCATGAAACTTGCTTCAAACTCTCTATTTGCAATAAAACATTGCACAAAACAAGCTATGACCCAGCTCATCTAGAGCATTTGTTGTCTTTTTTTTTTTTTTTTTGTAACTTGAGGTTAATTTTCGCTGTCCCCACTTCACAGACAGTGAAACTGAGCTCCCAAGATCAAGCAGTTAGCTGGGCATTACTCGGCGCTGCCCCAGCTGCATGAACTCTCATTAATATACAACAGTGTAATCAAGGTAATAATTTAGTGCTCGCCTGAGGGTGCAAAGAGATTTCACTCTCTAAAATAAAAATGGTAGCTACAATGGCTGCTTTTTACTAGCTCCCCACACAGACAAGCCTAGGGCAAAGCTTATCTTCCCCAGTTTTAGGTTGAAAGTGTGGTAGCTGGTGTAAGACAGCTAAGCAGGCAAGCAAACAGATAGTTCCATGGGTTCCATGGGCTGTACCTCCTTCCCATTTGAAACTCTTAGGATGCAGCTCTTCCCAGTTAACAACTGGGCCCAAATCACTATCACTGTCTTTTTCATGTGATAAGCAGAATCCTTTCCTAAGCACATCTGGTAATGCGGGAAAGGCTAGTGACTCCCTTAAATTACCATGGACATTTAAATATGGAGAACCTCTTTTAAGAGCGGCTCCATTTAGAAGCACAAATAAGATAGAACAAAACAATTACAAAAAATGCTTCAGAGAACCCAAATCATGCCTAAGCCAAACCTAACCTTTGCAGGCATGCTCTTCAAGGGCTGCCTAAATAGGTGCACAGTGTGAAGTGTGTTCACCGTGCAGCCAATTCAAGCCCTACCTCACCACTTACTGCTCTCCACAGGAGACAAGCCTCAAGCAGAAGAAGCTCATGCTTTTGTTTTCTCCTTACTCTTATTTAGTGCAGCTAGCAGAGGTGTCCAGGCTGCTGTAATTCAGGGATGCTGGATACATCCAACCCAACTTAACACTCTGGGATCACAGAGGATGGCCAGTAAGTGGTGTGCAATTGCTAAACAACCTTATTACTGTTATGAGTCCTTTTGTGGGTTCTCCACTTTCTCAATACGATACATTTGAAGGCTTGTGAGCACAATGAAACAACCATACAGCATTAACTCCCAATCAGCTTACTTAGCTGTAAAAAACCCTCAAGTTTATTATCTGAGAATGTCACCACATCGGTCCCAATTGTGTGTGCAGCCAAAACAGTAGGAATTTCTCCAATCTCTCCTTTTCTTGTATTGGCCACCATGCTCTAATATCTACCTGAATCACAAGACATGATGATTTGAACATTTATCTCCATCAGTCATCTGTACAATGCATTGAAACTCTGCCATGTTGATTAACAGCATAACATCACATTGTACATCCTCACCTACTGGAGCCAGCTAGTTCAGTTGCTGATGTAGTTAACACAGCAGGTGTGATAGAAATGTCAGAATTCTCATGCATGTTGTCATAACAGAGGGAAAGCAAGAGGATTTAGAAACATGGGATGGGTACCACAGCCCCTTCCATAAAGGATGTTGTCTTTATCAAGTTATCACATTATACCTTGAAATATAAGCAAGCCACAGGCTGAGGGAGCTGGGCTTGTTCAGCCTGGAGAGGGGTGTGGGTTGACCTCACTGCAGCTTTCAGTACCTAAAGGGAGCCTACAAAACAGGAGGGGAGTCAACTCTGAAAGGGCAGGTAATGGCAGGACAAGGGGAAATGGTTTTAAGTTGAAGGATGGAAGATTTAGATTGGATATCAGAGGGAAGTTCTTTATTATGAGAGTGGTGAGGTACTGGAACAGGCTGCCCAGAGAGGTTGTGGATGCCCCATCCCTGGAGGTGTTCAAGGCCAGATTGGATGGGGCCCTGGGCAGCCTGGTCTAGTATTAAATGGGGAGGTTGGTGGCCCTGCTTGAGGCAGAGGGGTTGGAGATTCATGATCCTCGAGGTCCCTTCCAACCCTGGCCATTCTGTGATTCGGTAATTCTGATTCACATTACAGAAAAGAAGTATGGAATGGTTGGTTAAGGACAGAAAAGAAAACCCATTATTTGTGTTGCTTTGGGATCATAAGGATGATTGAATAATAACACTGACCATTTCCATTATTTCTCCAAGGAAACAAAGAAGACAATAAAAAGCCTTGTATTGGTTCTCATCTGATCATAAAATAAGTTAATAAACAATAGGCCTGGGCAAGGGAAATTCATCTTGCTTTCTGGATTCTTATAAGAAAAAGATCCTGAGGTTTTAAAGTCTAAACAGTCAGTTAATTGAAATATGAAATAATGTGGGTTTTTTTTTTTAATTGAGAAAATATAGTAGTAATCATGATGTCAGAAAACTGCTGCAGGCACTACCAGTTACTGCTGCAAGCAGGGGAAGTGGCTGTGTCCCACTGAAGTTTGACCCAATTGGTCTTTCCCAGCTGGTGGCTGCTGTGGAGTTTGGATCAAGTGCTGCATACATTTTATTAAATCACCAAAACTACCATTTAAATTATTTGAAACATGTAAGATTGTTTCTGGTTTTGAAAATCCTACATGAGAAAAATGCACCATGGCTCTCAGTTTAAGTGAAAGTTTTGTGTCTATGACTCAACATGTTTTGTATTTGAAACTGGTTTGTTTTGCTTGTTCAGAATATTGCAGTGTACAAACGAATGACATTGTTTCACAATATGTTTCCCAGGTCAAAATAAATGTATCATCAAATTGGCTGTGAGAAGAGTCGATTTAACCACAACACTCTTCAAGACTTCGCAGATACGGAACTGGAACAATAAATACTTCTTTCAATATATGGAAGCCTTTGTGATTCATCAAACTGCCCACTCAGTGTCTCTTTACCATAGGAACTGTCCATAGATAATTTCCCCTCTGAAACTCCTATGCAGTACTTTTTGCTGATTAAACTTGTTGTGTCTATACTTTGGGGGTAACAGTGGTGGATGAGAGAAGGACACATCCCAAGTGACAGCCTGGGCAAGCACAGCTCCTGCCAGAGTGCCTCATTAGAGCACCCAGGCTGAAGTCACTCTCTTACCGGTGCTGTACAGTCCAATTTAATTGGGATAAGGGACTGATACAGCACACTGCTCTTTCGACAAGCAAAGTAAACTCATTCTGTCCATCATGGCACTTGTGTGGTTGTTTTTTTTTTATTATTATTATTATTTTAAGGCTTAACAAACACTATTTGGGAAGGAAATTCAAAGCAGAGAGCATTTCCTTGTTCAAAATACCAGATATTTGGTATGAAAGCTGCATATTTTTTTCACCTCAAAACTTCTCTCTTCCCCCCCCCCCCCCCCCCCCCCCCCAGTGTTGTTGGCTATAAGTGCCTCAGTTTCTGGTGTCCCCCCTTCTGGTAGGAGAAGTTCCAGAACATGGAGTTCTAAATGAAACAGACTGTGGATCTTCTCAGGTTGGACAAATTACAGCTGAGATAAATTTGCCATGCTGGTTGAAACAAGGAGTTTGGGGCAACCTGCTTTCCATGGTCACTGCTTCTCATTTGTCATTCTGAAAAGCTAAATACTAATAGGCAAATCCCCAGTGCTCTATTGGGCTTCCACTGTTCACTGAGAGGCAGTGCTGTTTTGAGAGCTAGTTCAGACCTCTGAAGTATTCTCAAAAGGCCCCCATCACAATGCATGAAAAAATGCTTGTGCTGAGTTATACCTGTTGCCTTCTTCCTTTGTGATGGACTTTTGCAAGGACCCTAAGGCTGTTTTAATGTGTTTTGCTTAAGTTTTGCTGCTGACTGGGCACACTGTAGAGATTTGTCCTGCACAAGAAATGTGTAAGAATGAAATAAAAGCAGACATAAATCTGAGCAACTTTTCTACAGTGGACCAAATCTAATTGCTCTGTTAATAACAAAAGATTTTGGCCTTCAGAGGGCAGAAATGCCTTACACACACACACACACACACACACACACACACACACACACACACACA
>JAPSGF010000040.1:1396724-1586170 GCA_035772895.1 Perdix hodgsoniae
ACACACACACACACACACACACACACACACACACACACACACACACAGTTAATCTCATCTACATAACTAAGCTATGAATCTCTAAATGTTCAAGACAGAATCAGGTGGGTGCTCTTATTATTTTTCTTCATCTATCCTTAGTATTTTTCTACCTTCTCCTTCCCTCCCCCCTTTTCTTCTTCCCAACTAGGAAACCAGATTCTTTACGATTATTCTTTCTAATATGACTCAAATATATTCATATTGAATCACATTCTGAGGACTAGTGAAATCTGGTTGATCAGGAAATGAGGCTGATGCATTTCAGAAGTTTGTGAGTCAATTTAATATTGAGTTAAGTGGGACTTTTATGCCAGCAGAGTTGGAATAAACAGAGGTATTGCCAGTTTGTGCTACACATTCCTTCTGCACATTTGGCCTGGATTCCTGCAAGCTGTAAGGCTCTAACTTTGGTTAGAGTTAATCACCTCTGAAGTTACATTGCACAGTCATTCTCTGAAGCTGACAAATGGGGTCTGGGAAGATACATATATTTTTAAACTTAAAGAATGGCATTGTTACACTAACAACTGCAGCTCTTTCAGTATTTTCCGCTACAACCTTTGTTTATACTGTAAGATACCCCAAATATGGGTATTTTACATGGAAACAAAAGAGCTTGTATTTAAAAAGAAGAAAAAGAGCTGGGGAAAAAGCCTGAACATGAAGGCAAAATGGTAACAGTAGATCATGGCTGGGTAACTGTTTTCAAACAAATAGGTTTGTTAGAGCAAAGGAGAGACCAAGTCAGAAAGAAGTGTAAGAAAATAGGCTGACAGGGTGCTTCTCACATGACGTCAGGGTTAGCTCTTCCAGTGACAGAAATAACAAGTGGGGTCACATGAGATAAGGGGAGAAAAGAAAAAGGTTTGTGTTTAGCATCGAGATCCATTAGAACTGATCACCAAAAAAATAATGTTCAGAACCCCCAAATCAGGAGTACAAGAGCTCATAGCAATCATATTTCATCAGAGAACAGAAGATAGCTGACTTCCATAGCCTGCTTTCATTCAAATTTTTAGGAAACAACTTCAGATGTGCCATTCATTTGTTTACTGTGTGTTGTGCTACACACAGTAGCTAACTTGATACGAAAGAGTGGTCTTAAAAGATACTTTCTGTGTTTTCTTGCTAGCCTTGAATTTCAACTCCTTTTAATAGCAGAATGCTATCCCTAGCCTGTCTCTAGTTTTCAATTTTGGGAGACCTTGTCATACAAGCATCAGAATGTAACATCCCATTCTAAATATACTTAGATCTTTACTTTTCTGCAGGTCATGCCGTTCTTTCCAATCTGCCTAGATTCAGTAATCAATCAACACATTAAGGAGGAAACAAGAAGCAAGTAAAAATCATGAAGAAAATGAGATGCAATATAAAAATCACAGTAACTCACAGTTGGGCTCTCTTTGCCTTTGCTGTCTTTACTGGAAGGTCCACTCAGCTGCTCAATTAAACTGAAATGTGTTAATTGTTCAGGTCCATCCTCCCCAAAATGGCCATAGAGACTGTGTTGGTATAAATCCAGGATTGACATTGGGTTGCCCAGAACTGACTTTCTCTGCTTCTGTTTTTCTTGCTCAGCTGTAAAAGATATTAAAAATAATGCCAGTAAGGCATATTTACTTGATGAAATACAGCCTAAATAAATTGTAATGTAATTTTACATTTAAAAAAAATTTAAAAAATATTTTAAGGTATTTGGAATTCAATGGTTATAAAAGAAATAGAATACTAGCTGCTAACTCTTCAATCAAAGCATTTAGAAAGGACTGTTCAAATCTAACACTCAATTGAAGGAGATGGCATGAGATGACTAAAATACATTTCCTTTTTGTTTTTTTTTTTATTATGGAAAGGTTGGTTAATTTGGAATTGTTCAATTTATTTATTTGCTGTAAGTTTTCACTCTCCATTCTTAATAGCCTTACATTAAGATACATACATAGACTTAATAGTCTTACATGGTAGATATACTAAGCTCCTTTTTAATGTCTTTCAGTTGGACTACTTCTGATAATTCTTTCATTGTAACTACATTTTTAGCCAATGAAAACAACAGCATAAAACATAGTCTAGCAAGGTTAAGAAACAAGCCCCACTCATTTGTTAAATATCTACTGTAATACAAGAACATTACGAGTACAACCCCAGCTTCCAAAGCCCAAAGATCAAAACTCATACTTAAGATCAAAACCAAAGAAATTTTCTGCAGCTTCACAAAAAAAAAACCACAGGGGAGAGAGGTTTAAATGATCATTAGAGTCTTTCCTCACACTTTTTGTTACACAAACTTCAATTTTATCTTGTAATCTATAGCATTAGAAGAGCCTCTGCCTCCAGTGCCTCCCATAGAACCACATCAGAACAAAACCTCCATGAAACTGGAATCAAAACATTCTTGTGGTTGAAATGGAAGAACCTGGAACTTTTGGCTTATTCCAAGGTACTCTGCTGAATTTCTCTGTAACACTGGGCAATGAGCTGGGAGTCTCCTCCAAAGACCACCAAATCAATGAAACTCTTATCACTGGCTTTCAACAGTCTTTGCATTGGGCACTCAGACTATCAGTCTTCCCATTCCCCACACATGGAATGGAAAACGAAAATCACTCCAACATTAGAATATTGCAACAAGGGAAAATTCATTAATGTTCTGAGGACTAATCTAGTAAATATAATTATCTATGCATAGAAAAATGTTCTCTGTGACTCGGTTTGCTACACCCCCCACCTCAGCCTCATGTGGATGTTTTGAGGATATATCACTTGTATGCATAAAGAAGCTAGGATCTCTGAACACAGAATGGAATAGAGTACTGTTAATGATCTGAATGTGGGAACTGTATTTATAGGGCAGAAATCCTGTTTAAAAAGAACGACCATGGCAGAAATACTTCTGCAATAATGGCTTGTAATTCTGTTTTCTATTTGCCTCCGTCACAATTATGAATTTCAGTTCTTTTACTAGCCCAAAGGTTAGGCAAATATACAAAAAATTAATGGTTTGCTATGCAAAATGGCAATTTTAAGTTCTGTTTATGTATCACCAAACTTGGAACCTGCTGTCATTTAATGCAACTGCTTACAAATGCTGAAATCCTTATTTTTCCAAAGTGAGATCAATACTGGAGGAAATCCTTACCTTCCCCTTTGAAAAAAAACCCCAAGAAAACAAAAACAAAACCCACAAGAGAATGTAATCTGTAGCAAGCAATCCTGTTTATTGGCTGAGGTAAACTACTTGCAACATTTCACACAGATTAAAACCACAAAGTTGCATGAGTAATGTAAGTAAACAGCCTGAGCTTCCTGCTCTGCTCTGCCCATGGTGTAATCACACAAAATGGATCCTCTCTGAAAATGCCAAATGTTTCAGCCCAGCTCCCAACAGACACTACAGAGCACAGTGTGCCTACAGCATCTCACTGTCTGCGGCACTTTTAATGCAATCATCACCGAGGTATCTACTGTAGGTGCTAATCTTTGGTAGGTTAAGCTCACTGCTGTGCTGGGGGTTAGCACAAATCCTCTGTATCACTGAAGCACTGCTTAAACTCTTAGGGCCTCAGTGGTGCCAAGACCTTGCGCTGGCCTTTGCACTCGGCAGAATTTATCAGTGGCAGGGAAGGCACTGGCTGTGTGGGCAAGGAGATTAGCCACGCTCTGCTCCCCTCCCAGGGGACACACAGCTGCACTGCAGGGTGGCTTGCAGCATGGCGAGCTGGTGGGCATGGCAAGGCAGTTATTAAACACACAGAAAACTATTACCTCAAGAGCTCTGCTTAAGGTGCTTTCACCTACTGGAATTCAGTAAATTCCAAATTGCTATCAGATGCTGCAGAAATGTTTGAAACTTGAAAATGGCAACATATATATGGAGTTGTGCATATGCACGATTGTGGTGGCATCACAACCAACATCACTTTGATACAGAGGTTGGAATGCTATGGCCTTGGTCACTGAGTTACTATAACCAGCTAATCAAATTTAAAAAGTAAAAAGAGGAATTAATCTTAATAGTCACCTTTTAAATTTTGTAATAATGTAACAGAAGACTTTTCTACTTACAGTGCAGTTATTTGTGCATAAAAGCCTAGAAGTTTATCTTCTGGTAGCAAAAATAGCAGAGGATGGGGGAAAAAAAGATATACAGATAGAATAAAAAGCAATAAGAAGCAATTGGAAAATTAGACTGAAGTAAGATCTGGGGTTAGAAAGCAAAAACTAGACAGTCCAGTGAAGGACATTATCTGTTGCTGAGTCAGAGTGGAGATATACATTCCTTATTACAAATTTTCAATTACCTTGTTTGTTGCTCTTTGTTAACTCTACTAACGTCTCCTCTGCAGTTGGAAAATAATTTGTTCCATACTCTGGCTCCGGTTCAGTGTCACTGCTGCTGGCAGAGTAAGTGCACACTCTTAGAGCTCTGTCCTGCACAAATAAGGGTATTGAGATCATTCAGGTGATGCAAATATACAAAAATAATGCAGAAGATGGTATTACGAGTGGAGCATTTTATATTCTTCATGTAATGGAAATGGATAATTCAACTGTTAAAACATCTTTTACTATTTTAATTAGCCACTTATCCTTCAAGTAAGTAATCATCAAATACTACCTACTTTTGTAACCTCATCTGCCTATCAAGACTCAAGAGAGTTTTAAAATGTATTTTTCAAAGAGTGACATCAATTTTCCCATCTTCTCATGCACACTGCAGCTCTAACTGATGCTGAAGGACATTCATTAGATAGAAAGCACATACTTGTGGAGTGGGTATCAGACCTGAGGGATTCTGCATGCAGCCAAATATGCCCAACACTGCTCATAAAACAGGGAAAATCCAAGCCAGCTGCAGTGCCAAAGCCACATTCACACATCAGGTGCAGACACACCAAGCCTTGACTCTACACAGACCAATTATCAGTAACACATGTACCGTATTAACATGGTCTGGGAACTGGGGATGACCCGTTGTGCCTGAATTAAGGTGAATATCACACTCACGTCATCATGACTTGGAAGCCAAAGTTGTTGCACCACAGAGGATTCACTGCCAGTTTGCCAATTATGTACAAGACAAACCATTTTTTCTTTCTGTTTCTGTCCTAAATATCCATAGCATGGACTATATAAAAATGTGAGCTACTCCAGTCAGTAAATAAATGGATAAAGCAGACATGAACAAAAGTCAAGCAGCCAAAGGTTTTCAGCCTCTTACACTGTAAGTCCTATTAGCCTGCAGTCTGACAGCTCCCTTGCCTTAATGCCCACTATCTGGAGTAAGTTTTTCTTACTATTTGCTAACCTGCTGACCCTGTGCTTCTCACAGGGCTTGGCAGCCTGGCATTCCTGAATATGAATAACAACCATCAGCTGTAGCTTTTACACAGGTATATACATTTGCCTGTTTGTTCTTTCTGCAGTTTTCATGAAAACACTGAAGGACAGACAGATCACTGCAGAGATTAACCATAACCACACAGAAACATATAAAAAGAGAATACTTTTACAGTACTTTCATAGCACATCTGCTCAATCACACACACTACATTACACAGCTGTACAGACAAGGAAAAACAGACCTGGGGGTGGGGGAGAACACAACACATCTAAATTTCCAAAGGAAAACAAACAAACATGATCAAATTTCTCTAAGAGAAAAACATGGTAAAAAGGTATCAATTTCCTTGTCTATGAAATGCCTGTGCATTATAATCAATTATAATTTGTAGGGCATGAGGACAAAGTGCCTTTCAGTGCTGTATTATTAATAAACAATGAGATTGCCAATGAAGGGCAAAAAAATAATAAATGTAGCTATTAGATTGTTAGTTATTCTTTCCACTGTATTAAAAACATTCACCATTTCTAATTCTTTACACCACAATACATATCTCATTTAATAGATGACACTTCTTAACTGATACCTTTGTTTTTGCAGTTTTCTTGGTGGTCCACTCTGAAAGAGCTTTTCTATTTTCTACAGTTTCTTCAGTAAGCTCTAATGAGGTAGAGGTCACAGAACTTGGTTCTTGTTCACTTTGCTTTGCAAGGTTAATTATTCCTGAATTAAGAAAGGCATTATTTAAACTGTAGGTCTCATCGCCATCTTCATGAGTGCTTCAATTGTAATTCAGTAAAAACTGAGTGCTAATCATGACACTTGTATTACCTCAAATTATGTTTAGTTTCTTACTGGAATAACTCTAACAACTACAGTGGCAGAATATTATCCAAAGCCTTTTTCCACTTAACGACAGGCGAGGAAGACATAGATTGAAATCTCTCTATTAGTTTTGACATATATACACTTTCAAATAAGAAACAATACACAATAACTTCTTCCAGGCACTGTATGTTCTGCTTTGCTATTTTATGTTCTCAGAGAGAGAACAGGGTGTTAACATAAATATAATTAGAAGTACCTTTCTAGCAGAAACTCTCAGTCAGTTAGCCTTTTTATTTGCTATATTTGCACTATGCAAAATCAGAACATCAGAGAAGATATATGGTGCAAATGAAATAAAGTGATAATTGAAATTTGGAAGAGAGAGAGAAGGGAGAGGAAAAGAATCAATTGAAAATAATCTGGTAAAGAATGAGTTGACCCTACCATCTCATGTATACTACTTTTTTAACATTTCTTCATGACAATTTAATTAAGATACAAACCTTACAAGTTTGGTGCAGTGAATATTAACATTAGGATCAGAACAATCTTACTGCAACTGACTTCTTATGAAGCAATTCAGTGGTTGCAGTTTCTATTCAATTTGTTATAATGACAGTGTTTAATCATGGAGCCTACTCTATAGCACATTGCTGAATTGAGGTCACACATGTGGCTATTCAAGCATGTAGCACATAATCTATAACTAAGATTTCTCTTCTGAATCCTTCTTAGCTGTACCATTAATTAACAGTACATTTATTTAAAATATACTAAGTACTAAAATATCTTTTATTTAGCTTTGATTTGAAATGAGCAGAGCAGACTGCAATGAAGCATACAATGTGTGTTTGCAGTCTATTATACCATTACAACACCACACTGGGAATATTGCTTAATCAACTAGTTCTAAGACGTTTAATTAGAATTCTTCTGTTATGCATCTGATGAACATATAAAAGAGGCTTCTTTCCTCCTAGGCTCAATCTTCATCAGCTCATTAGCAGAACACACATTTGATGGACTTAAACTAACTTTAAACTTCATATTTAACCTTCCATGTTAATTACATGAAATCTCACTTATAGATATAATATGGACTCATGGAAGTTAAGCACTCACAAGTTTTACAGAGGCAAATATATTTGTTGACATAGTGCTAACAAGCATAACACCAATGACACTGCATTTGATCAAGATAACAACAGAACAAAACACAAAACACACTCTTCTCCATGAAGTCAATTACTATTAGTGTTTCTTTTTTTTCCCCCATGTCTATTGCATGGACTGTGAAAAATTGTACTACAAAATAAATGCTATGTGTAATGATTGGCATATATATTAGTATCTCAGAGGCCTTCAATATATATATAAAAAAAAGTGCACATTTGTAAGGGATTGCACAGAGTTCAGTGCAACTATGTACTAATATAAAGTTACGTGTTGATGGTTTGCTGGATTGTAAGTCTGTTCATTGCTTTGTCAGCCTTCCTTTTATAGTCCATAGTAAACACATACTTGGTAGACAAGTTAAAGTGAGGCACTTTACGTTCATATAAACAAATATATTTGTATCATGTAGTAAAAAAATAATAAGAGTTCCTTTGAGGCCCAGGCCATATATTCAGAATTTATGCATTGAGGCCAAATGAATATTTTGTCTCAATATAGCTTCAAAAGCAAGTCTTTGTGGATATGTCTTTTCTGTGTCACAACACAGCTATTCTTTGTACTTTCCTATAAAGTCTGATCCTGAATACTGCTGAACATCTGTATTCTTATTCAGTTCAAATTCCAAGGCTGGCATATGTTTTTTTCAAGTACTGTTTCTTGAGAAAACGATTTAAGTACTTAACACATTTTTCTTCCTTGGTTACAGATAAGCATTATGTGTAACAAAATTTCCATATGACTCGGGTCACAAACTTGTTAACCTCACACATTCCTAAAAGCAATATTTTCTGCTCTGCATTTAATATTTCTGTTATCAATTGTCATTATTATAGAACTTCTGCTTATCTAAACAGACATCGGGACAGAAATAATGTGATTTTCAGTGTAATTGACATTTTACCTGAGGAATCTGGTTTTGGAAGGCGACTTTGAAAAGGTCGTATACCTTTGGCAGTCATGGCTGGATCAGATGTTGAGTGACTAATTACGCTTTCCACAGACTCCTGACTCATAGCTGTTGAAGGCACTTCTCGCTCAAGAGTTTTGGCTTTTACTGAAGGAGCTGAAAGAAGAACTTGCTCAGATGGTGTGAGGGCTTCTGTTTCCAAGGTCGACTCCTGCTTAGACACGTGTCGCCCCGCAGATCGGTTCCCCGAGTCGGGGAGTGGGAAGGTTCCAATCCCGCTGTCCAGCGTCCTCATCTGGCAGCAAGACTCTAAGGCAGAGGAAAATTCTGTGATGCGGTGGAGTGAAAGAAGTGGCTGGTTCTTAAAGACAGTGGAAGGGTCTATGAGAAATGAGGGCATCTTCAAGGTAAGGTTTCAAGGAAAGAAAATCATTTTGCATCTTGTGAGTACGCTGCTGTTATTTGCATGCTTTCAACACAATGTATTTATTTAACTGAAAACAATGAAATACCATTTTCAGGTGCAATGAAACCAGCGCACATCAATATGCTGAGACTGGCCTGCCACAGACACAGGAGATGACAATGAATAGAAGGGGGATGTTCTGGAAAGTGAGTGCAGCTATTTTTAAATGACTTAGTTTGAAGACCCACAGAGAGGTGTGAATGTGAATTCTTACAGAAAATGAAGACATGAATTTCCCAGAGATTTTGGTCTCTCCAAACTTTCTTGAGAACTTGGATAGAATGTTTGCCTTGTCACACTCTGGTTCAGCACATCCCACTTTCGTAAGTGCACACTTCACAACACCAAGTGAAGGGCTTGGTTTGGAAGCAGTGTGGCTGTGCATAGCCTTCCAGCAAACTTTGCTAGGGTGTCACATCACCTGCCCTAGCATTTGTTCTTCATTCCCACAGATTTGTTTGTATAAGGAGCAGACAATACTGAAGAAACCACAGTTATTCTGAGAGGCATAAAGTTCAGAGAAGAAACAGCACTAACAGCTGGAAAACAGGCATGCATTAGGTTAAACACCTGGGAACATCCCTTGACAGTGAGGTCTGCAGTCTGTGGCAAACACTCCCAAAGGAAGTAGAAGTATTTCCTTTGCTTGAATAATTTAAGTCTACACTGAATAAAAGACATACCGCAGTGAACAATTGTACTCTAGCAGGAGATGCAGAATATGACCCAATACATCTTTTCTATCTCTATATGTTCCTGAGTATTGATTTTTTTTATGATATCCTCATTTGTTATTTAAGTCTGTTGTAGTTAGCAGTCCTATGTCAAGTCACCTTCATTATTTTTTCCTCTGCAGTGTTCCTAATACTGAGAAATTTGGAGATATTTTTCAGCTTACGGACAGGCAGTGCTCCAGCTAACAACTATCAGTTATCAAGCAAAGAAAAATATAGAATAAGAAAGGACTTCCAGTAGTTTCTTCTTGACCAGAAGGAAGACATCCATAGAGCACTGGTTATGTTGGAAAGGCAGAGCTCTTCAGAAGAGACATGGAGTAAACTGGAAGCATCACAGAAAAGAACATCCTAAAACCAATGATCTCATAACCCAAGCCATTCCCTGCCACTTGGGACCAGGAGGTTACAAATAAAATGTACTGATGGATACCACATGCAATTACTGCAAGCACATTATCTCTACTTCAACTGACTGGCACAAACTAAGTTTCTGTTTGAAGATAGTAAAGCTAAAGGAGTGTGTATGTTACTAACTGTGTAACTGTGGCCAATTTATCTTAATATTAAAAGCAAACAGCAACAAACAGGGCAACTTTATTTTAGATAACACAAAAAAAAAAAAAAAAAAAAAAGTCACAGATCGCTCTGCTTAAACCAGACTTTCTCTATAAAGCTAGTAGCAAAGGGACTTATTTTCTACCAAAGCATCATCTCACCTCAGGAAAGGTGTGCAGTTCCCTTATGTGCTAGCTGCTACAGCTGGTTTGATATTTTCCTCACATAAATTTTCAAGTTTTGGCTACAAAACTACACGATTGACATAAATTTCAGCTGAAACATTTGAGTAGCAACCAGAATTTTCCACGGAAAGCAGACATTTTCAAGAAAAAAAAAAAATCAGTCAAAAATAGCTCTGTATCAAGAACAGTTTCACTGGGAAATTTCCAGCAAGCTGTTTTCAGAAGTACCCTTAAGCCTTGAAAGAAGGTTTTGAGAGATACATAACATCGAGTGGGCTTTCTGCAAGGAGTATCTACAACACTCAAAATGAAAGGATGCTAATCCACCAGTAAAGGAAGACAGAAATCCTAACAATTGTCTTTCTTTGGATAGATCATGATTTTCCATTAAGCTGACAAGGGTAATCAGTGAACATGTAATTTTTTTTTTTCTGACAGACAAAGGGATTATCATTTTTCTAGTATTTTGAAACATGCCAAATTATTAATTAATACTTTTTTTTCATAATAATATCTCAAATGTAATAGATCTGTGCAAAACTGCTTGATCAGTTAATAAACATCTTTAAGCTACATGTGGCATTGGCAGGAAGAACTTAAACTACAGATGGCAAAACAGATCTCTTTATTTGCACATCCTTCTCTTCATCTGCAATGCTAAAGCATCCACAAAAAAAATGAACGTATTTCTGCCAAATCAGTGTCAATTTCAAGCAAATTATTCCTTTTGGGTTTACACCATCATTTGATCCAATTAGTCAAAGATGAATGCGTTAATGTTTTCTATCTGGATACGAAGCGTAACCAGTATTTAAAACTAAAAATCCCTGTAAGACTACCCTAGGTAAAAAATATCGCAGCCCTGATAATCCTATAGGCACTGCACAGGTGAAATGGAATAATACACACTAAGGAACAGTTAATAGGAGGACTGTGCAGTGCATTTTTAAATGATGAGTCTGCAAGTGAGCCTGAACAAAAATAAATGTCTGCCTAAATCTGAGATTAGAGGTTACACCTATTTATAATAAAAATAAGAAGAAAAAAACCCACAAACGTACAGACTTTACCAACTTCTTCAGTATTTCTTCTACTGCTTCTTCCTAGTCAACCTCTATTTTTTTTTTCCCAGAAATCTCTAACTTCAATATGTCATTTGTCCAATTGCTTGACAGTTGTCTTCACAGTTGACCATAATCTCTGAAATGTATTTCCTAACTTGAAATCCATAATCGCTGCCTCATTTCAATTCAAGACTCAACCTAAAACAAGTCAAAAATTAGCTGACCAACAATCCTGCCAATAACCCTTTTCTCTATTTTGACAGTTATCTATGGATTTTTTATTTTTTACAATAAACATTTCCAATCTCCTACCAGCATTTAGATCCCTTCCTTGTATACATGGAAAGACTGGTGGCTGGCAATAGCATTGTTACAGACAATAAATGAACTGGAAAAAAAACTGGATAATGCTTGAAATTTTGCATTCCACATCTGTCAGAGTCTATTAAATACACAGGCCTACATGCATTTTCCACCTGGGGATGTCCTACAATTGATGACTGCTGGAATAATCTCTCCCTGTTATACTGGTATACTGACTAAAAAATCAATTCACTTTTCACAGTAGACAAGATATTAGAAATAGATACGATTTTAGTCCTTTAGGAAGGACTTTGGAATCTTCAGAATACAAGTAACGAGACTTGTAGTTCATGTGAAGAACAACTTTAAGCTCTGTGTAAAAGGTAGTTAACTGCAGCCCAGTTGCAATCTGGCTGCCAACGAGGCCAGCCTAGAAATATTTTGGGAAGCCATCCTGCTTCTTTTATGGCTTTATGTCTCCTTGATTTTAGATCTGTCCTAGCCAATCTGCCTTATAAATTTGCAACTGTCTTTAAGAAATCCTGATAGATGAGCACAAGTTGAGAAGAAAGAGAAGTCCTCATATCTGATGCAAGGAGTGAATCCAAGATAAGCAACGTGTCTGCAGAAATGTGGCTTTACTAGGAACATTTTCTTCCTTAGTACCTTGAGTTGCAAAGGTTGGAAACCAGTAATAGCACACTAAGGAACATCTTATTGGGGATTGCTCATTCAAGGCATGGATGGATGCTTTCCTTCATTTCTTGCTGTCTAATAAGAGACCTATCCTACTGTACATACAAAATAGCAAAACCTAAAAGAGGAGAGTTCATTATTTACCTAGGGACTGACTGTGGGCTGCCTCAGCCATGCCTTCTCCATGTAACAACAGGCCTATCTCCTTCCCTCTTTATGCTTCATTTCTTTGTATTAATACCGAGAGCTAATAGCGCCTCCCTGTTCAAGAATGATATCATAAGAATAAGGATCCTAGGACTTTTGCAACCAGTATATAACCACTCTGCAATTGCTTCAATGAGAAATGCTTGTGCAGAAATACCCCAAATCAATTCAGTCACCAGCTATTTAGGAAGCTGTTCAGAAACTAAGCTGCTGAAGACTTCCAAGAAACATTACAATCATTATTTTTTGCTATTACTATTAGAGGTAGCTAAGCTGACTTTAGTTGGGGAACAACTCCATTAGTCCACAGAGACAAAGTCACACTTAGCACCCCAGATAAACGGGCTGCACACAGTGCCCAAGATTGCATTTGCTGCTGGAACTATTTGGCTGTTCCACTGATGGCCTGTGTTCACTGACTGGTGTCCTTAAGGATAAAGGGGTGGAATCGCTGATTTGCCTGCTCTCAAATAGCTCTTATAATCTGGATTTCAGTTTCAGTCACCTTGAGACATTTTCTTTGATTTTCTGTTCCCAACACACAGGACTAGTGACATTGCTTAGCCATAAATGCTCTCCCTGATAAATACAGACTAATTAATAAGTGCCCAGGAAGCGCTGGGTTTTGCAAATGCAAAGGAGAACATATGATATTTATTTTGTTTATTTTAGTAGCAACTGCTTTTTGTTTATTAGTAGAAAACAAGGCTGAAATTAAGGCCACATGAATATTAAATGAGGTTTTAAATATATTATTTTTTTTAGGTCTGCCCTGCAGATGGCTTTACTTAAGTGTACTGGCAATAAACACTCAGATATATACATGCAAACCTGAAACAGACTGATTTTATTTCTTAATTAATGATGTGAAAACTCATTAACAACACAGAGAGTTTTGAGTGACTTTTAGGTATGCTACAATTTTTACCCTCAACACTCAAGTACAGCTCTTCCAAAATAACTGAATCACAGTTAAAGCAGCTGCATGGAGGCAGGAGCTGGTGAGAAACCATATGATTTAAAGCCAGAATGAACAGAATTTTCCTTCAGGAACTCCATTTATTTGAAAAAAAAAAGAAAAAAAAAGTGCAATGTTCAATGGTGTTCCAAAACCACCACTGGTATAAGCATCTTGAAACAACACACTGGATCTCTCATTATTGTTTTCTTTTTGAAAAGCCTGTTTTTTTATGATATGCCATGACGGCTAATCAAATGTCAACAGTTCTGGTCTCTGAATTAAGGTACAAATCGAAGCTCCCTAGACTCTATAAAAATGGAAAAGATAGCATCAAATTAGGAACTGGTACCCCATCCTCAGAGCAAATTTATAAAGAATATGCTGACACATTTTTCACAGAAATCCTCCTAAATGCATTTTCAGAACAGGACCACAGAGTTTGTATGAGTCCATTCGAAACAAATGTTTAAAGTAACTCAACACACACTCACAAAATGCTATTCAGTTTGCTCAGCTGTATTTCAGGTATATGAATTAGAGCTAATAGGAAATGCATGACTGAAGCTCCATACACATATGCCTACAGACAGCTCCAGGTGGAAGTAAAAGGTATGTAAACTAGAAATGTTTCAAACAGAGAGACTTAAAGTAGCATAGAGAATATCAGCATGCCAGCAACCTGGACTAAGTATGATAATCAGGTACAGTCCTGATTTGAGTGACAAAAACAAATATAGAATTGGCCAGACTGTAAAACAGTGACAACACAGCAGCTGAAGAATGTGACCATTCTTTTTAATTGACATTTTAAGCCTGAATGAGACCAGCAGATTCACAGTATCTTGAAAATAATTAGATTGCACCCTATATACAATATATAGAGACACATTTTTACTCATTCTTGTGACAAAATACAGCACTTCTGGGTGAATAAAGGCGAGGACAAAAAAATGAAATTAGCAGAAAATCATTTTGACTAATAAGAAAGTGTTGATTCAAAATATGAATGCTCTCCTCAGAAGACAAGCTAGATAATGGGCTGCAGCAGTGCTGCAGAACAACTGGCAATTAGACAAGTGCTATGCGTACTACCTGTTAAAGTACAAAGAAACAATCTGTCTTTGCCAGGCTGTGAAGAAGGTAAGCTGACAAAAATTAGAAGATGCTAACGGATGTTCGTTTCTTATTATTGATATATATTGGCAAGGCTCTCCATCATCTTCAAGCTACATGAATAGCAATTAAAAAAATACACAGAAAGTTTCAATCTATTATCATAGACTCCTTCAGACCATCATTTCAAAATTAATCCCTCCACATGCCAACATAGTGAAGAACACAGTACAGCAGACAACATTTGTCCCATTCCTATGGGGCCACACCAACATAATGCTGTTTCAGTCTGCAGATTAGCCTGTTCACATTCGGTAATCTTGCTCAAAGACCACACACTAATACATTTCCAGAAGCAACTCAGAAGGAAAGGATATTTAATCAACTCTATGCATGAGCGTATGGCTTGCTTCTGATGAGCAAGGCCTGGGCTAAAAAACGAGGCACTGCAGAATGCTCCTCCACATGATGTGGAAGGCCACTCAACAGCATGACCACTTCAAATTATCAGTAACAAGAATACTGCAGCATAAGAACATAGGACTGCTCAATATTGTGCAAAACCTCCCAGAGAAATGGTGCCTTGGCCTTTTTGGAACCACAAATTTGAAGCTACTCAGAACCAAAACAATGAAGTCCCTGAGCAGAAAGAGGCTGAACTAAAGATCTCTAGGGCCCTTCCAACTAACGTGCTTCTAGGAGCATGTTGGTACACACAAAACAGTTGCACTAGTTGTTCTCGGACAGCTCAGTAGCTATTAAACAAGATTTCCCCTTAATAATGTCTTATTTCAGCTCCTTCAGCTCACTGTGGATTTAATAGCTGCTTCTCAGGCTTCAAATGCAGATAAGGCTTTAGAAAATAGCTTTGTTATTGAAGTACAAATAAATGCACGCATTCTTATACCACTGCTCATGCATATGGGATTCATGAAAAATCCAATACCTTATCACCACTTGTGTCAAACCATAACATTTTTCAGTATGCAGATTCCAAGTAAGACACTTACACTGGAAAATTACTCACTGATAGCTGGTATTGTTTTAGGGCTTTTATAGACAGCAACCTCACACTCACTTGTAGAGACTTCTAGATATTCCACAGCTTTACTGGGTGATGATGGAGAAGATAAAACAAACATTTTTACTTTATCTGATCATGTGTAAATGAATGAACCAAGTCCTGTATCGGTGATAAGATGATTGCTAAATGGTTCTTCTCAACTTCTAACAATGGCCTGATGAAAGGAATTAACACTGACAGCGGTAAGTTGTTTTCTCAGGCATTGAGGCTTCATGACAAGAGAGATTTCTTTTGTGGCCAAAAGACATTTTATCAGTTGAATATTCTTCTTCATTAAATGCATTAGAGGCACCCAAGGATTTGCCTGACATTTAAACAACTTCTGGATTATCCGTTTGCCTCTCCACAGTGATGTGGATCACCCCTCTTTACTGAATGCAAAAGCTGAAATGCAGATCAATCTGTTCACCATCTTTCCTCTGTCACTTATTCCGTTACATTTATCTCAGTAATTCATTACAGACCTCACCTAATCTGCCTCCAGGTTTTGAGCGTTCTTTAATGTGAATGAGTTTGCTCAAATATGTCAGGCTTAATGGACATGTTTTAGGATGATGTATGTCAGGCTTAATGTATTTACCACATTAATCAAGCTTGCTTCCTTCACATCTATTTCCATTCCCTGAGAATGAGAAAACATGAATTAAGTAATTATTTAGTTAGTACTACAGTAAAAATAACCGAAGCTTATATAGCCTACAAAATGGTGGATGAAACCAAGTCTTCTCCTTGGCAGAGGGGACTGTCCAGTCTTTCTACCTCTTCTATTGGAAGCTTAGCACAAGCTTACTAAAAAAGCAGACAAAATGTTATTGTTCACACCAAGCTGTGGAACACACTACTGAATAATGTATATAATTCAGTACTTTGAGTATGTACATCAAATGGCACATTTAGAAATAAAATTTGAAACTTACTTTTCAGTTCCAGTGCACATCAGATCTAGATTTTAGAAAGAAACCTAGGCCTATCCAAGACAAAAAAGGCAGATTATATGAATAAGGATTTGTTAACTATGAATGGTATCAGTATGACAGGAAAAAAGAAGTCTTCTATATCATGGTTTAGATTCATGGGAAGCCGGATAATCAGCAATACTGGGACACCACACTAAAGTTTAGAGTAACCGCTTGTTTTAAACAGTGCAGTAGAACAGGCATGAAGGAAAAAGTGAAAAATAATGCCTTGGCAGTGATTGAATATATTTGTTGGAAAATCATACTGAAAAATCAGAAAGAAGAGTAAGAGATGAATGAATTCACTTGAGGTATTACAATGAACACAGATTCTTTTCCCTATAGAAAAATCTGTTTAGGAAGTGGGTTTGTTTTTTTTTTTATTATTTTTTAAATTGTATAGATTTTTAATTGTATAGGTAGCTTTATAGTATGGCTAGTGGATGCTTGATCAGATGCACTATCTGAATACACAGATATGGTTGTCATCTTCAGTGTTTTCATAGCTTGATACAAATAATTATAATGCTGACATTTCATTTTAAGTAGAACCCACTCCCACCTATAACACTTTATATGTTCTGTGTTGTTATCATTATATCTTCAAAATTGCTACCAAGTTGCTTGCAACTTCTCTATAAAACTTGCTGCCAAGGACACTCCTGTTTTCTATTGAAAATACAGTTGAATCATTTTTCTTTCCTGCATAGGAAGCTTAAAGAGGTAGATTTTAAAATACAATGCAACATGTAAAATACCACCACCAATAACAAATGGTCCCCTCTGGAACATTAGAAATCCATGAAATTTAAACAAACAGCCTCTAAAGAAGAAAAAGAAAATCTTTAAAAAGTTGCTTAAAAGACAGACTTTTCTTTTTTTCTGACCAGACTGCCTCTAAATTAAACTGCAAAACCCTTCTGCAAGGTTGTTCTTTTAAAGCAGAAAGAAAGATGACAAAGTCTGCTATAAGGCAGATGATTATCAAGAACTTTAATGGAACCAAGCACTGGGCTACAGCAGAACTACAAAAGAATTCCCTGACCTCAGTGTGTGTTTTTGTTCTAGCACAATGTAGCAAAGTCTACAATGCACTTTTAATGTTGCTTTGGTAATGTAGACGCCCAACCCTCCATCCAGCTTGATACCTTCCAAAACCTTTTTAAGAATCTGCAGGCTTTTTCTCTATATTGTAAAAATGACAGTATCTACAAGGTTCCCATTTAATGCTGGATGAATCAATTTTAAGCAAGTGACCTGGACCTCCAATGAAAATTTAACAGAAATTAGACTCGAGTCTTTCTTCGAAGTCTGAAAAATTCTGCCTACACTTATCTTCGTAATCGTTACCTGTCTCTGAATTTCACCAGAAATACTTGAAACAAACAGTATGGCTCAATGTCACAGACAGATAATTTCTTTCCAAGGACTGCAAATATTTCTAATGTGGATTCTAACTTGTGTCAGGGAATTAACTCCCCATACAAATTCTGTAGGTAGTCTAGTTGTACTTACAGTGGACCAAACAGAACCAACAACAGCCAGATACATTTCAGACTACTACTTTTAATTCTTGCATTATCAAGTACAGTATGCACACTGCTAGTACGAACTCTAGATCTATTGAGAATTATCATCATTTCAACTTTCTTTACTTGTAATGTCATTCCAAGTACCAAGAGGACAAAATCTATCTCCAGTGCTCTCCGTGAGCTCAACAGGCTTTCATTAAAGGATGAAACTGGCCCTTCAGTTCAATCAGTGGCATATAAAAGATAACATTTTGAAGCCAAAAATTTCCAGTTCAGTAGAACAGTTCCTCTAAATGAACTGGCCATGCTTACACATCCCTGAGCTCCAGTGCTTTAGACCTAAATTGCTTGTTTGATTCATTTAGAGAATAGTAATTTAAAGAATAAATTGACAACTTGTATATGGTTAATAAAGATATTAACACATATAAATATATAGGGTAGGTTTAGTTTACACATAAGGAAGAAACTCTTCACTGTGACTATGGCAAGGCACAGGAACATGTTACCCAGAGAAGCTGTGGGTGCCCCATCCCTGGAGATGCTCAAGGCCAGGTAGGATGGGGCCCTGGGCAGCCTGAGTTGGTGGGTGGCAACCAGCCCATGGCAGGGGGTTGGGACTGGTGGGCTTTGAGGTCCCTTCCAACCTAAGCCATTCTACGATCCCATGTTGCCTTTATTTTAGACATAACATTTTTGGTGTAACTATGACTGTATGTCATAGAATTTCCATTTTAATTTGTCCATAAGAACGAATTTTTCAATAATTGTAACTTGTTTTCTTGTGCTGTGATTTTCTGTTTTTTTTTTTTTTTTTTTCCCTGGAGTTCCTTGGAGTTGTTTTTCAAAGAAATCTTTTAATACATTATAATGAATAGAATCACACTTTTTCAGGAATGAAACATTAAACTCTGACTAATGCCTTTTTCTTCCCAAGATGTCCAATTGTTAACCTGTCTGTGTAAAGGTGTCATTTGTAACTCTCTTGTAATATTTTTGGCTAGTGTGACAATGGGAAAATTCAAGACTGGATGTAAACACTGAATATTCTATTCCACTGGGAGAAACAGAATTCTTTTCCTTTGTAAAACGAAGGCTTTTTAATGTTTACATTAGAGCAATACTGTCAGGAGCTTGACACATTCAAGCATTGTATTCAATAAAGGAATTTTATTTATATGAATGTCTTGAGACCCTGCTGCACCTGTCTGAGCTAAGGAGTCTCTCATGACATAAAGGGAAAGTCAACCTTTTTATCACATCCTTTCTCTTATTAGGTACTTTAACATTTCCCCCTTCACACTCTTTTAAAACCAAACTACTTTATTGCAAAAGGCATGAAGAAAGAGCTCTGAGGATTCAATACTCCTGGATTTTCAGATCTCTTGTTTGTGAGAAGAACTGCCAGTGCCACATTTGGCATCCTCACTGACAAAAACAGTGTCAGTCACAGAGTTATGTTTTAAAAAGTTTATATACGTTCTACAGATGTGCTTAAGCAGAATATAACAATATAAATGATTGTTTCGTGTGGAAATGATGATTTCTTCCTGAAATACAGGTATTCCAGGTGAGAAATTTTATATTACTACACATTCTTGTACTCTTTCAATGCAGCAAAAGCAAAGAGTCAGCAAAGTATGTAAATTTGTTTAGATCAATGACAATAAACTAAAAACCTAGCAACTGGCAATTCAAAAGTGGTATCAATTTAAGAATTTTACACTGACAACTACAACAGCACTTATCTTTACCAAAGAATATCTTCCCTGATTAATCATAGTCTTTCTACATCTGCTACATACTGAGCTCCATTTAGTTAACATTTTAGAACAAAACCTGCAGAACAAAGTTATTAAAGTGCAGCTACAAAACCAAAACTTGGTTTTCTTAAAATGACTATTTATGATGGTGAGGAATGCAGACCAGTAAAGAACTGATTTACTGCCCACTGCAACTATCAAGATTTCAAAGATCCCTGTGCCACAAGAACCTCATATACTGTAAAACTACTAAATGAAAAAACAATAAAATAGGAAGCACTACTTTTGGAGCAACCCTCATAGTTTGTAACACAGGAAGTTGAATTTGTCTCTCTTACATCTCATGTAATGCTCCTTACAAAAATTTTGGGTGGGTAAAACTTTGTACCAGAAACAAGCCAGAATGTCTAGAAAGGATTTTGGTTAAAGAACCTGAGCCAGACCTAGGAAAGCTTGCTATCCATAAAGACCAATATAGATATACAGCAGTAAAACTCCAGTGCAGTATGAAACACAGCCTGATGAGAGGGGCATAAAACACAGTAAGATGCTGATTTAGGAGTACTTGGGAAGTGCAGATCCATGCTTTCAATTTCCCTGCCTTGCCCTTGTCCTGGGAAAGTAATGACTTGACTCGGTACGCTTGTGCCAACAAATTTGCTCAGACTTCTATGATTGGTACTATGCCAATACCACCTATTGCACATAATGACTCTCATGAACAGAGTTCCTTGACATTAACAACCAGATCATCACACCTTTGAGTTAATCCAGAAGTTTTAAAAAGGCAGAACAGGGGTAAGCTGTATCCTGCATTAAGCCTTTAAGAGATGGCACTGTCCAGGTAAAAGAAGCTGATTTTGTCATCCAGATGATGGAAAGGTCCTCATTTGAGCTACATGTGTTTCAGAAGGACAGCACTGCCTGGCTACTGCAGTGCCACTAACTGTGGATTTGTACAGACCTGGGCCACAGACCTATCTGTCCCTCTATCCATGTCACCAGCCCTGAGAAATGGCAAAGGAAAACAACTTTTGGCTAAGAAAGAAGGTGCTTTGCTGCACACAGGGGTTATATTCACAGTGAAGACCTTTCCCACCTAACTGAATGAACCCAAGGCACAACAGAAGCCACCCCAATCCACAACCACTACGTCCTGTCAGAGACCCAGAGACCACTGGGTGCATGAGGGATGGGGAAAATATAAACATTACACAATGACTCACTGACTAATATATGAAAATATACCGTGAATAGGTGTTAGTAGCAGCGACCAATTACACAGACAAATGCCAAGGAAGCACTGGAGTCTTTTTTGGCACTGCAAATAGCTTTGTTTTCTTGATCTGTAAAACTGGATTTAAAAAATAAAACCAAGTATTTCACATGAAAAATTCATAGAACTTTGGGTTCAGGAGTGAGGGCAAAATAATTTGGAACAATCTTGGGTGATTCTTGTTTGGGCAACCTCTGGTACCAGAAAGAAAGGAGCAAACATTTCACTTTTCAGGACTTGCACCTATCCAGTTGTAGAATCCCATCATAGTCTTATACTGAATTATTCAAAGTTCTTGCTATTTAGCTATTGCAATAGAGCCAAGGTATGGCTCGGTTTCAAAGAATTTAGAGATCTCTGCTGCAAAGAAGACAGATTTCATTTGGTTGATATCAGGATTGAAAAGGTTGTACAAGTCAATAAGGCATGCAAATGTTACCCCAAAGAAAAATGTGTTTCAACACGATACCTCTGGTTCATCCTAACTTGCTGGGTTGACAGCATTAGTGAAAAGAAAGCTTCTGGCTAACACAATCACTGACTGTCCTGAAAACACTGAACCAAATTTTAACTACAGTTACAGTTGCCTGCAAAGGAAACTTGCTAAGGGAGATTTTTCTTTTATTCAGTATCAGATCCTTATAGTGATGACATACTGCTCTAACACAGATTGCAAAAAAAATTCTGCTTTGTCCTCCACTGCCTATTAGATATTTTAAGAAGCACTGAAAGTTCACCTGTGGTTAAAAATTAGTGTGTGTCAATCATGAAAAAGGGCTGATGGTGCCACCCTTTTAAAAAGCACATAGCAAAGACAGCTCATTTTCAATAACAACTTCAAGGTCTGCTGAACAGGCTCCTAGTTTGCTACTCATACTGGGACAGTTTATCACAGTAATTATTCTGCTATTTGGAACTTTACTCTGAACTCTACTCATTCAAGGATAGACTGCAGGGCTACAGTACGTCAGTATTATTCCCACTGAAAGCATCACGAACAACAACCTTTGAATTAGGCCACTATATGTAACCCACTAGTTTTGGAGACTGAAATGGTATTTCACAGCTAGACTCTTAGAATCCTTTTATTATGCACTGCTTTGATTCACAGTTGATAATGGTATGTACATACTCATCTTTTACATAGTTGTGAAATCCAACTACTAAAACCAGAGCTAAATGAATGCTACAACTGACATTATGTGGGCAAACAAACAAAATAATGAGAATTACACATTTTTCTTTTTTTTTTCCCCCCCAGGAACTGAGACAGCAATAAAATCCAGTGTAAAATATAATGTTGTACCTATCACATGACTCTGACATGTAGTCCTTGTCATGGTGTCCTCCTCTTCTTCTTGCAGGTTTTCTGTGACTACGTTAGCCTGTACAAAAGTGAGGAACATCTGTGACTCTGTTTAAGTTGCTTCACAATAACTACAGAATATATTTTCAGAAATAAACCAAAGTATAGATGTAGGGTAACTAACATACTTCAGTATACAGTCTGTCCTATTCTATTAACAACATCAGAAAATGACAACTTTAACTCCATTAAAAGTCACAACATGCAGCAGTCAGAAAGCAGCCTTGGAAAATGAAATTCTTCTAAAACAAAATCCTTTTTCTTCTTTTTTTTTCCCCCCCTTGATAAAGAATTACACTCATGACTGCCAATCTTGTACTTGTTTTTCTACAGAAATACCATGTTTCAGATTCTATGCTAAAAGAAAAAAGCAAACTTATGTGATGTAAAATCTAATTCAGTTTCCAATCGTTTAACTTTGGTGTTTCTGTTTCCACATCTGTTTAAAACCATTTTAATTGCTAAATTGAGAAATAATTTGAATTTAAGAATGCAGTGCACACTAAGAGCTCTTATGTTAAACTCTTCAAATCTTAAAGTACGTGATCAGGTGGAGGGAAGTGATCCTGCCCCTCTACTCTGTGCTGGTGAGACCACCTGGAATACTATGTCCAGTTTTGGTGTTCTCAACACAGGAGATGTGGACCTGTTAAAGTGCATCTAGAAGAGACATGCACAAAGTATCCAAGGGATGGAATACCATCCCTATAAGGACAGGCTGAGAGAGTTGGGGCTGTTGAGACAGGAGAAGACTCTGGTGGCTATTCGATATCTAAAGGGGGGACTATAAGAAGGGGTCAAACTCTTCAGCAGGACAAGGGAAAATACTTTCAAACTGAGAGAGGGATATTTAGACTGGACAAAAGAAACAAGTTTTTTTGCAATAAGGCTGGTGAGGCACTGGCACAGGTTGTCCAGAGAGATGGTGGAAGCCCTGTCCTTAGAGGCATTCGAGGTCAGGCTGGACCAGGATCTGAGCAACCTGACTGAGCTGTAGATGGCCTCATTCATTGCAGGAGAGTTGCACCAGATGACCTTTAAAGGTCCCTTCCAATTCAAAAGATTCTACTATATTCAAACCCCCTACATTGTTCTGTTCCTCTGCATTCCTATTTAGAAAGCATATATATAAGGTATCTTCATACAACAGAGTGAACCCCCCCCCCCCATTACACTCCATCAGTGGCCATAATTCAGATCCAGGGACATATTTTTCTGCTGTAGTTTATAAATCAAACAGCAATAAAGATACCTGCAGGCTGCAGATGAGAGGAAAGCCAGGACTGCAGAAAAAAATACTGCCAAGATCTCAGAAATCTTAAGTTGTTTGCTAATCACTACCTGCAATTTTACTCTACTTACAGCAAATTCCTTATAACATGAAATATATACTCTAATCTAAAACAGTAGAAATTATCATAACTTGCATGGCATATCTTTGATCGTTGTACATACTTGTCTGCCTTACAGAAGTAGCCCTATTGACCCCTGGTGACTAGCCTCAGTAAGACATGGAAAATTCTCTATTTATAAAAGTGCATTTATAATCTCTTAATCCCAGATATTTGATTTCTTCTGAAATGAGGCTCTCTAGGCTATGGAAAATGAAGAGGAGAGTATGTATTCATCTGACATCAAATTACGGATAAAGCAATTTCTCACATGTGCAGACCGTATGGCAGTCTGTAGCTTGCTACTGATGTGACATTTCGGAATATTAGATAGATTTCTGGATGTTCCCCAAACACACGGAATTACAGACAGGCCCTACTATCCAAAACTGGTGTCTTGATTTTGGTGCCACACTTCCACTCCACAAAGCAAAGCCCAGGGCTTTTCTAAATTACACCGGGCTGTAATAAAATCACAAAGATGAAATGAAGCAGTGCAGCACAAAAATGATTGTATCTCACCTTAAGCTCCAGCCAAGGACATGAAAAACTATCGGGGAACGTGGAATATCCTTGGTGTGAGCTAAAGGATTATGTATTTCTACTGGCTGGCCTTTAGAGCAAAGAGCTGTTTTGATGAACGCTAACGGGAAGCATACCGCTTTGAAGGTGAATGCACACGACTGCCATTGGTGGAATATCACTTTTTCCATAAATTCAGTGGCAGTCAAGCAATAGTGTTCCTTGTATGAACAGAAATCAGAGGTAACTGGTGCATACGTTATGGCATAATAGTGCCCCAAGTCTTTACCTAGTGCATCATAAGAGAAGAAATTTAATTGCCAAAATAAAATGGGCCTTAAAGGAAAAAAAAAAAACAAAAAACAAAAAACTACTCTATAAAATTAATGTTAAAAATGTTATGGCCAAGATTTAAAGTATATACATGATATGCAGTTTCTGCACTGAATGCACTTTGCTTTGTTCAAAGAAGAAAAACATGTCCTTTTAGTTTAGGGCTTTTCAAAAGATTCATGTTGTTTTCTCCAAAAGCATTCATTTTGTGTTTTTACAAGCAACAAAATGCACAATAGGCCATTCCGCCACATGCAAGAGTTTTCAGTCACAGCTATCTCTCAGTCTTCTGCAATCTGCTTCAAAGGTAGCAGACACCAAAGAATAACTGAAAATGATCGTAATAAGATGTGTGCACTTTGAATTTACAGACTCTCTATTGTTTTCCTGGTACGAGCTTGGAGGGCGAAATGAAATCTCACATCCTGTGGAGTCTTATAGTGCATCTCTTCCTTAAGTTAGCAGTAAGAACAGTAAGCATCTTTTTATTCTCTTTATTCTAGATGTTTTCAGCCTTTTAGCATGAGACATTTCTTTCAGGAATTGAATGACACAAAACCAAAACATGAAACTCACAAAGATGAAGCACATAATGTAACTCAACCTCAAAAAACAATATGAAAAATACTTTCATTCTCAGTGAACAAAAGAGTGAATAGTATAGCATAGGTAATGCCTTTTCCATGTGACTACTATGTCCTTTAGGGCTAAACAGAATAATGAGGATTTCTTCGTTATTTATGTACATTGAGAACAATTTTTGTAGTTCCCTAATAAAATGAAGTGTCTCATTTAGGACTATTATTGCTTCATTTAGAAAGATTTAACAAATTGACAGACAAAAAGCACAGCAAATTATTGCAGCATTAGAAAATAGTACAAATGGAATTGTAGAAGCAATGTACAGAGTTTTTCATACTTCTGTACATTGAAGATATACCCTAAGCTGTCAGGACCATATTAAATGGGACATAGTTAAACTGAGTGGCTCTGATAAGGGGCTCTGCTTTGCTATCAAAGTTCTAGATCAGCTGGATTGAATTTCCTGCATATTGCACATTTCCACACTTTTATTCTCTCTCTTTCCTTTCAGTGACACTACAAGGACAGCCTTAGATATGCTTATAATTTGTGGTTTTATAATGCAGGAGACATCTACATTTTCAAAGAAGAGATGATACCACAATAGTCAGGAAGGAAAAGTTTTCCAAAACATTCATTCTGTGCATGTTCCCTGTAAGTTTTACAAAATGACCTTGTGGACACTCTTAAGGAAGACATTTGCATTAAATAAAAAAACACTTGCCTGAAGCTGATACTTTAACCTTAAGCATCCTAAACAACAGCAGAGTTGTTCCATTTCCTGTTATGAAGCCCTTTGAAATTTCTTTTATCCTTGAACCACATCCCAAAGAATTTCTATTCCAAATTCTCCCATGTGAAATAGTTGCATGTGTTGTACTCCCACAATTTGGCTTTATCACAACAAAAATAGTAGCCTCAGATTCATGTTCAGGATATATATTTGGAATAAGTTTTCAGACTATTTTGTGAAAGTAGTGATCATTGCTAAGAATTGTGACAGCAATATGGTCAGCTACCAGGAATGTCCAAGAAGTTAAATAACATAAGATCAAGTTAAAGCATCTCTGTACTCCTTGTGCTTGAACTTTAAAGCATTGTTGGAAAGGCACTTGCTAGGCAAGAGATTGTTCACTAAATTCCATGGTTTATTACTAAAAGCTTCTCAGGGAAGGGCACCCATTCAGTTTGACTTCAGGCTACAATCCTAGACTGTGCATATACACTTTTCAAGGTACAGAAAAGTCAGAAACACACATAACTTTTCAAGCACCAGCATTAAGCAGCTAACAGAAAATAAAATAATTTTTATTCTACATTGCACCATTCCTACTTGCTGGGTAAATTAAATAATCAGGTGTAGTTAGTACCTTACTGGAACATAAAACTAGCTATGATGTATTAACAGGGAGATATGCTGTGGTACAGAGCCATAGATCAAATAGAACCTTTTGCTTTTGGAAGATTCTCTCTTAAGTGACGAATATTCCCAAATGTGGACAAATACCTCACCTTTTCCCTATGAGCACTGCACTTGTTAGGCTTAATGCTTCCTATAACACTCAGAGTAACATTCAACGCTGGCAGGCATGCAATTTTCAGAGAAAGGGGAAAAAATGGAAAAATGGAAAATGGTCCTATTATTTCACTGTACCATAATATGATTATAACATTGCTGTGCATATATCTCTGCTGAAATTGAATTGCCAGAAGAAGCAGTAGGGTCGTCACAACTAGCTCTGTAATCTGGCCTATACTCAAGCTGCCAACTTTTGTATTAATTCACAATTCTCTAGCTACACAAAATCATATATAAACAGTTATTATCCTGTTTATCTGTACTGGCAATAAGGAGGAGCACATCCAGAAGTTAAAAAGACGGTAATAATGTTTTCACGGACTGAAGCACTTACCAGGGTCTGATTCTGCATTTCCATATCAGCTTTCGTGTTGCTGTTTTTCTTGTGGTTTCCTTGAGAGCTGATAGAGTTGCTGTGAAGAGAGGAGCCCTGGGAGCTGCCCTTCGACACACTCCTGTAGGAAACATTATTTGATCCACTTTCTGTCTGCTGAGCTGCTTTCTTATCAACTCTGCAGGTAGAGAGTGATTCCTCTGATAAATTACATTGCCCTTCTTCAATCACTCCACTTTTCCATTCCTTTAATGTTTAAAGTAACCTCTCTGTATCTTTCTGTCTCTAGACCTTTGAGTGATAAATGTTTCTAACTAGCCTTGATCAAATCTGTCACTTGCAATTTCAGGTAGTATATCAATTTTGTCTTGCACATATAATGATTTATTTTATATTTAGGACTGCTGGGGGGCAAATGTGAAAACACAGTATAGCAATTGCTAAGTTTTCCTGTGACCAAGGGTTACGGTAGGCAGATATGTAATTAATCCTGATTAGTTCCCAAATTTATGTTTGCTGGTTGCAATACATGAAAATGGAAGACATTAAAATATGCACCTAAGTATCCTCTATTTTCACATATCACCTGCCTACATTCTTGATTCCTGTTATCACCTGTAACTTGCCATTTTATAAAATCAAAGACCTTTGGGTTGGTTAACAAAGTAACAGGAACATATTATCATCAAGTTTAAGTCTTGATAGTTTACAAAGATGTTGTTCCAACGTATTCTTAGTCTAAAGACAACATGCATTCAACTTAGAGTCTGAGGATGCTATAAAACTTAAAGTGCACAACAAAACATCCCATACCTGTTCAAAAGCTCTTTCATAAAACTGTCTTTTGGTGAGTATGTAGCTGAGGTGGAACCTCTCATTTGTTCACATCCAATCTTGCCAGATGTGTTTCGTGATGGCTTCAAGATTTTAAACTCCATAGCATCATCTAAAAAGTCACTGCTGTCCGTTTTCCTGTTAATTTCATTTTCTGCTTCACAGTGTTGTTCAGTTTGCTTTTTTTCTTTTCTTCTCTCTAATTTTGACTGCTTAATTCCAAATCCTGAAACTCTTGGTTCTTTTTTTTCTACCTTCGTTTTAGGAACGTCAGGTTTCCTGCTGCTCAGTGCTGGCAGCTTACTCTTTCGAAAGCCAAACCAACTAGCTATAGAGGGCCCAGTCTTTTGTTTAGTCTCTACAGTGGGAGATTTGTTTTGTTCCTGACCCTTCTGGACATTTTCTTGGATGCACAACATGACCTTCTCCTCTATCGTAGGTCGTAGAGCAGGTGAACTAAAAACATCAGTAACATGAGAGGCTTCTGCTAACTTTAAAGACATCTGCTGTCTCTGTGATTTTATTGCTTCCAGTTTATGCGGACATTTTATTCCACCCAAGCTATGAAATGATGAAATCTGCTTGGAAGATACAGTAGCTGATGCATCTAACTCCAACTCTGCTGGAAAAACACTTCTTTTATTTAGAGCTTCGTGTTTTAAATTTTCACTGCCTTTCTCACTCTGGACAGATAGACTGCGCGCATCTTTCACAGAAAATGATTTGTTTCCATCATATTTTGAAGTGTTTCGAAACGAGTCTACTTTTGGAGATGATCTGAATGGCAGTTTGCTTGGGCTTCCATGCTGGTTATTGCTATTACTTCCAAGAGAACCTTGTCTAGAGTAAGAATTTTCTGTGTTTTTTGAAGTATTTGAAAGAGTCTCTTGTGTTGCTGCTGACCCAGGAATGACCTTGATTTGAAGTCCTTCCGTGGCTGAGTTCTGCCTTGTTAGAGAATTTCCTCTCTCAGAAGTGTTTGTAATAATCTGAGTCCGTACTTTTCCAAGACCTTCTGTCACAAGGGCAGATGACTTTTCTCCTGTGTGAATGCTAAAACTCTGACTTCGAGCTTTAGCTCCATTCATGCCCAGAGCTGGTTTCAAGTGTGACTTGCTGCTAGAAGAAAAAGATCTCTTAACTAATTTTCTTTCTAATTCATCTACTCTGTCTACCACCAAGCTTCCATTTTCATGTGAATGAGGTGAAGTCGTATCCATACTAAGTCTCACAGTAAAATTATCTTTTACTTCGTTATCAGACTTAGAGTCTTTTAATTCAGCATCCATTGCACCTTCGGTGGCTGCACATTCATTTTGCTTGTACTTACTTGTACTCACATGGCTTTTGGAAGCTGCATTTATACTATCTTTTTCCTGCTTCCCTGGGACAGTGGAGCTCTTTCGGAGAAGCTGAGGAGATCTGACAAATAATTTCAGTCCTACAGGAAGACGGGTTTTCACTCCTTTCTCATTAGAGTTTTGTGTGGCATTTGCAGTGTCACTACCATGAAACAGTGTTGACAATGGAGAATTCTTTACCTGAGAAAGCAAGGGCTCACTCGCACTTGTTGTATGACATTGAGGAGTTGCAGGGAGAATGTTTGGCATCTTTTGTGGCTGATCAACCCCACTGTCACTGGAAATATCCTTCTTGCTGGAATGTGTTTCTTGTGAAGTTGTTTCCAGTGACGGACCCAGAGGAATGGACCTGCCTGTCTGAGAATCTGTGCTCAGAAACTCACGGTTCCTGTGGAGACCCATCTGATTAGTGTTTTTTAGGCAGACTTGCCTTGTGAAAACTTTGGAAAGTCCTTGGCATGCACTATGGGGTTGCTGAGTTATACATTTATTTTGCATAATCGCTTCAGAATTTTCTTGAAGGTAAGATAACTCAATTTTGGCCCCAGAAGATACACTTTTTGCTTGCATATCATGACTAGATTGATTACGGATGCCAGAATTTGCAGTTCCTTTTAATGGTGATGATTTCAGTATATTTTTTGCTGTTTCACCTGGAACAGCTCCTCCTAACTTCACAGCTACAGGTGGTGAATGAGCATAATCAGGCCGAATCAATAGGGATGTTGACCTGCCTGGAGGAAGGGGTGGGGATGGTGACCTGGCTTCTACAGTTGCTAAATCATGATTAGAGTCTCTAGTTGGAAGTTCTCCATAGTCAGTAGGCTCTATAAGGTGCTGAGGCAACAGTGGTGATGCTGGACTCTGACTCTTTGGATACTTTGTCCCATTGCTTTTGCCTGGACGCTTTGAGCTGGGCAGGGGGTGGGGGGCAGGGGGCTTTGGAATCTGGAAGTCGACTTTTGGGTCAAAATTACGAGGTGGACTTTGTGCCTTTTTGAGTCTTGAAAGCTTTACAGGTGGCAGAGCAGGTGATTTTTCAAAGGTTGCAGGAGTCACTGATGTAGCTGCAGGTGCCTCCTCACTGTCTGTCATCTTGTTTTTTTGTGGAGAAAATTTACTTCTGCTGGGTATTTTAGTCAAGATTGGCTTTTGATTGATTCCTGCATGAACAATGGGGCCTGAATTGGTCTTGTATGACACATCATACACTGACTTCACTAGTTTTTGTTGTGGGGCATTTTGCAGCATTACTCTTCCACAGGGTGAAGATTCACTGCAGGTCATGGTGACAACCGTGCTTTTATTCCCTGTATTATCTTCAAGAGGCTGTTTCTTAGTTTTGTCTTCGGGTCCATCCAAAACAGTGTAGTCTCTAGCATTTGCTCCTGTCTGCAAATTAGCTATTCCCTGAGGTATAAGTTCAGTATATTCTGCACTGGACCTACTTTCTGGTTGGTTGATTGAAACCTCATTTCTTGTTACAGTGACAACTCCAGTTTGATGTGAGCTGAATTCAATAGGCTCACCATCCTCAGCATCAAATATTACTGTAATGCACTCCTCAGAAGAAGTCTTTTTTATGACTTTTTGTTGTTTAATGAAATTACATGTCTTTGGCCTGATGTCTGAGTGAGCAGATGTCTGTCTTTCCTCTTTGTCACTAGATATAAACTGAGAATTCTCTGTGACTATGAGCTCATCAGTGTTCTTTGTGTACTTCTCAGTAAAAGGAGTTGCTAATAAATCTGATGGACTTTTCTCATCACTGCTTTCTATGTGCAATTCATCCAAGACTTCATTGTCATCAGTATCTGAAAGCTGAAAATTAAGGTCCTTCCAGCCTGTATTAGTAAGGCTTTGATCTAACTGTAAATCAGGCAGCTTTGCTCTGGTGCAAGATTTTACTTCTGCCTGAAATCCACTGACAAAACTAGTCAATTTTTCTGGTCTTTCCTTTGAATTAAAATATGAACTTCTTTCTGGCAAATGTTTCCTATTAGGATCCCAGTGAAAGAGACTGTCAGAAACACTGTGAGTTAATTTGTTACAATAGATCCTGCAGTCTTTGCTTGGTACTTCCTGCAGCAATAACAAAGATGAAGAATCATCATCCGCATCATCATGTGAATCTGAATCATAAGAGAAAGTTTTGTTATGTTCAGTGCAAATACTTCCTATTTCCATTGGCTTACAGTGAGTCTGCTCATGATGGCTGCCACATTTAACTCCAGGGGAATATATTCCTTCATTGGAGTTCATGCAATCTCTGTAACCCCATTTCGATATTACTGAAGGTGATTCAAGTAATACTTTTTGCCTCTGTAATTTCTTCAGTCCTTCTAGGATATGGTTTTCCTTGATACGAGTTGGAGGCAGATCATCTGCAGGACTAGAGAGGTTGCTTGGGAGTGAAGAACCAATGCTTATTCTTTTATCCCAGCTCACGGATGACTGTCAAAACAAAATAAAACTCACATATTATTCACAATTGCTATTAATAAGAAATGTTACAATTTTATTAAAGAAATTTAGGAGCACACAGTACATTCTATTTTATTCATTGCTGTTAACAGCCATCTTCTTTTTTAATATAGGACTTCAGACTGGTGTGAAGGCCACAGTGGAATTAAAACCTTTAGGAAGAAAAATGTGAATGGAAGGATTAAGATAAAGAAGGAGAAGAACAATTTGGATTGTGAAAAACAGAATAAATGTCAGAATAAATGATGAGACTGTGAGCGAATTGGAGTGATAAGGGAATTGTTAAAAAGAGTTAAAAGGGAAGAGAGAGAGAGAGTAAGGGAGATAGAAGGCAGAGAACTCCTACTGAGTTTTTTGACAAGTGTTTTAAATGTGAAAGAAAAAAGAAAAGAAAAAAAAATTTCTGAAAGTCATCATAAGCTAATAAGTGAAGCAAGTTAATTTGATTTACCCTTTTGCTGCATGTCTTCCCATCATTCCAAGTGTAGGAGGAACCACTGGAATATTCACTGCAAGCACTTGAAAGGGAGAGTTCACTGCTACTGCAGCTGCTCCGGGGATATAGGCGGCTAGGACCTGTCACATTTAATTGACTGTGGCATTTCAAGACAGGTATAGTGGATTTCACATTCTGCTGGCATTCCTAAAACATGAGAAGAAACAGAAATATCTTATGGCTGGAAAAAGATCATTTAACTTCTGCCTGATTAAGAAGGACAAAGACAAGCCAAGTAAGCTACTTACACATTCCTATTAGGCCATTAGTGTCTGGTGAATTTAATGCAGAGAACTAAATTAAAAATTGCCAGTATTTTCATTTGTCAGGGGGAAAAGCCATGATCCTCCATGTTTTCTTTTTTATTCTTGAGCCAGTATTCTGCTCCTCCTTTGCTAAAGACTATTGAGTCTGCTTGAATTATGCTTTGTATATAAGCAGCATACTCCAGTTAGATATAGAAAACAAAGTTATAAGAATACAAGTACATCTTGACAACTGCATTATAGCCCTAGAATGTAACAGATGAGGCTGTATACGCTGGACAAGGTAAATTAATTTAGTATCCCAACCAGAATGCCCACTGAGAATGGAATCTCTCCATTACAGTCTAATTTTGGTTTCCTATCTAGTTCAAAGCTTTGTCTAAGAAACTCTCTGACGTAGGACAATCCATCTTTGTGTCACTTGCAGACAGCTGAAGCCTCTTGCTTATGCAATTTATTGACACTTTATGGCTGCCTTTAGTACTTGTGTAGTTATCGCCCTGCTCCAAATGCAATTTCAGCTGACTGTGACTAAGTGCCAGCTTTGAGGAAGAGAGTAATGAAGAGCAGATAGCACTTTAGGTAAAATATTAAACCTCTGTACGAGTATCTAGGATGCCTTTAATTTGTTTTCAAACTAACACTCTTGTGCCTAACAATGTTAGATCTTCTTTAATGTTAAGTGCCTGCACCATTCTGTTAGGCAATTCTCCAGTTTCCTTACCAAATCAGACACCTTTTTAATTACCAGTAGCAAAAAAACAGAATGGCACAACTCTGCTTTTTATAAAATTTTGCTTTGCATTTCATGAAGACAGAACATGATTGTGCAGCCTCAAAGAATATTTACTGATTTTTGCAGCGGGACATAGACCCAATCCATTTTGCTAAGGTTAAAAATTTATTTTCATATTTAGAAAATATGAAGTCCACAAAAAATTTACTAAGTGTATGTGCAATACACAGCTGCTTCATGCAGGTCTCTGAAAAAAATGTATAGTTTGTAAGCACTTCTCATGCACTAACATTTTTGTTGTACTTTTCCTAATTTCTTCCATTTATTCCTCCACAAACTTCCATTTATTATTATAAGGGTTGAACCTTTTTGGAGTTAAATGGGTGAGAGCAGAATTTTTACTGCTAAGGAGTTCATCAGTACAGCTATTCATTGCTCAGCTGACATAATAATGTTCTGGTTTTGACAAACATAACTACAGGGCAAGTCATTACTCTCTGTCACAGGCAAAACCTATGAATGGGAAAATCATTTAGAGGTAGCAAGAGCACATTTCACCTCTGGGAGTTATTGGTACATGTCCTCCTAGGAAGTCAAATGGATGCTGAAAGAACAGCCTTTAAATCTGTTCGCTCTGGGAGGAGCACATGCTTCAGCATCAGAGGCGAGATGATGTCTTTGTTTTTAGATTTGAAACAGATTTTCTTGCTTTGTGGAGGTAAATTATTTCTGCCATTGTGATTCCCAGGGGAGACTCCTCATCAGCTGCCACATCTACCACATCTATGATGGTGGTGTGCCCAGTAGGACTGACTGTATAGAAGCCAATGGCAACATGCTTGTCCTAGCTGTTTCAAATATGGCAATGGAAAAACCCACCATGTCAAATACTGCCCTTTATACTGTGCCACATCCCAGTCAACTGAAGATAAGGATGTCTGTAAAATCCTCCCCTATAAGAATACTCTGTAAGAGAAAGACGGAGACCTCAGCATAGTGAAGAGTTTGCCTTCCCTTCCTATTACCTTTAGCTAGTCTGCAGGCCTGGTCATCCCTTTACTTTGTTTCCCTTGAACCAAAAGATGAGAAAGGTATTTGCTCCTGTAGTTCTAACAACATGAAAAACAGATATCTAAGCAAAGCAAAAGAAGAGTTTAACACTGAAATCATCTTTATTGTTGGAGAGATGAGAAAATGTGCAAAAACATCACAGCGTGAGAGATTTTGATGTAGGATATTCAGCTCACTTCTGGATTACCTTGAGACTACCATAAAAGGCCTGAAATTGTCTCTGGCAATTTGCCTGTATTCTCTAAACTCTCTCAAAAAGTACTTTAAATTGTATGTTTATGATGCATTAATTAAATACATTTAACTTGAACATGGGTTTGTTAAACGACATGGTGAAATTTTCATTTTTTAAATTATGACTTTAAAATCATTACCTTTAACAAAATTAGAGTACAAAGTCCTGAATATAATATTACAATTTAAATAAATAATTTTCTGCCAGGCATCACAGAGAACTGAAAGAATCAGACTACAAAAGAGACAAAACTACTTATTTAGAAAATCCTAACCTGAAGGCTTGATTACATGTTATGCAAAGGGTTGTTAGCATTTTTGTGAACCTTTGAAACAATGCCTTTTCATTACAATACGTACTACAAAGGAGATCACATTTTTGTTGACATTACCATACTTCAAGATCAAAGGCACGCACAGGTTCAACGTTCTGTTCTTGTTCTCTTTATTCCTCTCTATCTTCATGTGCTTTTGTTTTCTAAGCTACTTTTCTCTTTGACAATGAAACATGAAAGCCACACTGGCTAACATTTTGCCAAATAAGCACAAAGCTAAACCCATCAGAAAAAAAAAATGCAGAGCCCATGAATTTTTAAAAGTTCATACATAATATATCATAAAAGTGGATGAATAATATGGTGTATGGGCTTTAATAAAAAGCTCCTTGACCATTTCTCACAGATTCTGAGATGTAATCAATACCCAGAAAGGTATCTTGGGGACATTACTAAGATTTATGCTTTTTTGCACAGAGTGACACTATCTGCTTACTGTATCAACTGAGGATACAATATTGAATTTCTGAGAACAGAAGGAAGAAGAAGTATTGTTATCTGCCTGAACAGTGTTTCAATTCAGAGATCAGCTTTATGCTTCATCCCTGGCATCGGACTTCTAAGGAGAAAAGCAGGGGTTCAAACGTGGGATACAAGGACAGCACAGAAACTCACGTGAATCTGAGCATCAGCAGGTCGCAACTGCACCGAGCTTCTGTTTCGTTCTACTTCTGACAGCAGATCTCCAGATGAGAGGTCTAAGATGCGCGAATGGAGTTTCTGCGGGGGGGGAGTAGAAAGGAATAAGCACAGCATAAGCACACGTCAAGTATGCAGCAGATCAGCGTTTTTAAAATCCAAAGTCTGTGGTTAAATTTCAAGGGAAATAAAGACCCCGAGGTAAAAGAAGATTTGTTCTAATTCAAAATGCTGCTGTTCATGCTTGTTTTGTCCAGGACTTCCTGTGTGAAGAACAGGTTGTTCTTCATCTAAAACAAACTGTACTTTTTCTCCTAATCTCTGCTTTGTAATTTACTACTACTTAATATGCAACGATGACAAATGAACAGGAGTCCCATCACTATCCATACAGCTTGACAAGTTTCAGGGAAAAAGCATAAAAATGAACTACGAAATTAACATTTATAAATCAATCAACATGTTAATGTTGTTTTATTTACAAGCTGCTACACCGTGAGTGAATGATTGCAAAAGTGACCCTATTTTTAAACAGCATTGATCTGCTGAAGGCCTCCCTTGCACACATTTTAACTCAAAGTCATTAATGTCATCTGTTAGGAACAATTAATGTGAATAGAAAATAATTGCATCAGGGAATGAGGGACTCAGAGGATTTTATGCATTAATATTCAGATGCTGTTCGATTATACACACAGTTCTTTCCTTCAGTTTTGCTTGGAAGGATGACTAAGCTGGTGCCACTTCCTCCACATTCACCTGTATCGTAATTACTAAGGCTTTCAGTATGCATTAAGCCTGATTTGTTTTAATTGCAGTTTCAATAGAAACCATGATTTATGTGAATGCCTCAGCCAATGGTTTAAAAAAAGAAAAGAAATATCTGCAGTCTTGTCAGTCATTGGGCCAACATATCATCTAACATAACAGGCAGTATAAATCTTATTCACAGTCCACTGAAAACAATGAAAAAGTACTTTAAGAGAAAGAACAAACTCTCAAACATAGGAATTTGGATCAGGTTCTTGAAATTTTCCCAATAATTCCCCAAATCTGCAGTCCTGGAGATCACATCTACCATCCCCTGTGCACCTGAGGGCTCCACGTGGAGGAGCAAACAGCACAGCCACTGCTGTGGCACTGTGATGGGGGCCTTGGCAAAGAACACAGACTCCCCAGGAGGCTTGTTGAGAATGAATGCATGGCATCACCCTGCCTGCCTCAAAAACTTGGTAAAAGAGGAAAAAAGAATCTGTAATCACTGAAGACTGTGCAGTAGTAGTAGTGCTGAGGCAGTTCTTTGCAGTCATGCAATATATCTCATACCCAGGTACACCTCTAATCTACAGAACTCACTAATTAGTAATCTGGAAGTCATTTCTCAAGAGCTACACATTCATCCAGATTCTATGCAGTGACTCTTAGGGAGATACCACGTTGTTGCAGAAGGATTATGGCAAATAGTTTCAATGATCAATGCTCTGTAGAATCATATTTTGTCCAACATGTCGTTGAGTAGATTAAAATGCTACAAGCACTCAGTATCCAATATACATTTTATTATAAATATGAACTACATCCAGGTTATGTGTTTTTTAACACCAGTGGTGCACATCCCCTAGTTTTTCAGTGCATACCCTTTAAAATGTTATTACTAGAGTTATTGTCAGCTGTTTGCTCAAGATTTAAGCTCCAGGTAAAATGCTTTTCCAAGCACACTGATTTACTGACTTAGTACATGTGCTTGGCAATAATTCCAATTGAACCACCAGAAAATTCCACTGTTTTCAGCAACAGGAGAAACTGCTGTTAGGAACAAATGTTGTACTTGCTCTTAGCAGAGGAATTGCTTTCTCCAGTGTAACAAGTTACAAGATTTTGGCTTCCAGAGATTTTTAGTGTGAGCTACTATAGCTGGATCAGGTAGAGCTGATGATAGGGAGCATCTGAGATGGACGAACAATTATACTTGAGCATTTATTTTCCCAGAAATATTTTAGAAATAGTGCTATAGGAGTTTTAGAGCTGTAAAACTATGTTCTCATTTTTTCTAGTGAAGCAATTTAAATACTTCATTTCTCAAATGGGAACATTTAAGAGTAAAGTAAACAAAATACAATTTGTAACGTCATCCAAAGGGACTTGGTGTGCTGCTGTTATAGTCTGTATCAGCCCAAAGAGCAGAGGCCAGCCCATCTGGACATAACACCTTTGAGCAGGCAAAAAATCCAAACAATTCTGACCAGAGAGCTGGTGAGGAGACACAGCTCAGCAGAGCATGCTGCAAACAGCCTGGAGCTACTGCTCTAAAGATGTGTAATGTGATTACATTTCTGCATCAATGAAAGATCATCACACTGGAAATATTCCCCCCACGCTTATGCAAAGACACCAACAGACACAAGGCCAGCAAGAGGACTATCATAAGCCAACAGCACAGCAAAGTTGGAGATCATTTATTAAATAAAGTCACACAGCACTGATGCAAGTCATCCAATTACAAAAGAAAATGATAAGAAAATAGTTTTTCTTTCACTTTTTTTTCTTCTTCCTTCTCCATTTTCTAATTCAGAAATGGTGAAATCTCTGCTAAAAGAATCTCATTAATGATCCACTTAGTAATAGACTGTGCTAAGTACATATCTTGATTCTGATTTCTTCTCCGATAAGCAACATGTATTGGTCTATGGCTATTTCAGATGATGGCCTCATAACCACACCAAGGAGTTATGCTGCCTTGACAATGGTGCAATATTAAAATCTGTACTGATGCTATCAGGATGCAGTACAACAAAAGGCAGGCCAGACTGACTTTCAAAGACGACACCAGTTTAGATAAATACTTAAATTCAAAATGAAGCACTGTAACTATAAATCCAAGCCATCCACCCCATCTGTGGGCACTGAAGTAGCCAGCAGCCTGTGAAACAACAAGGGGAAACCACCACGGCCCCTCTGAGAGCAGACACCAGCACGGAAGAGAATGTGGCGTGGGCTGGACCAGCTCGCTTGGCAATAATTGCCCTGCATGGAGTGGTGCTGGGGCAGGCGCTGACTAAAAGCTGACAGGGAGGTGGCTAGGCAGGATGTGTGTCTATAGGGAAGGCCAGGGGAGCAGCCCTCCTGGGGCCATAAGCTTGTGGTATTTCTCAGGCTGTATTGCCACAGGCTTCCTTCTGGCTTGCTTGTGTTTTTAGCCAAGACGGAGTGAAATGGCTCAAAGTTGAGATTAACTCCCGTAACCCACATCACAACAAAACAAAACAAAAAGAACAAGTTTAGGCAGAAACCCATTACACCAAGTGCAATAGGAAATACAATTATCTGGCAGGCAGATAACTGATCCAGCAGACAGAGATCTGACCTGCCCCCCCAGAAACATTCTTATTAAGGCTCTCAAGGAAGACAGAAGCAGACTGCTGCCTCCTGGCACGCAGCAGCATTACTGACAGACTCCACAGTGCATCCTGACTGTGTCTGTGCAGCGTGTCTATCTGTTTCCACCTCCTCCTTGAAACCTCTAATGGCCTGCAAGTACCGCCAGAACAATTTCCACCGAATTACACCAAACTGTATATGACTCTCCAATATTGGATGAGTTAATTGCTATTAAATCAATTGGCTTTGCTTTTCTCATGTGAGCCAAAGTCCATCATTCAGAAGAAAGAAACTTTCGAGGCTCTCAGAGAGACATTTTTATCCTGGTGGAACAGCCTGTAAATGTTTGTTGGGTGCACATCGCCTCCTCCATCTCTGCTGTTCACTGGGGCAGCACCAACTTGACAAATGATGCTCTGGGCTTTTCTCCCATGTAGCCCAACTATTGCAATTGGATTGGCAGGAAATATCTTTTCTGCAGCCCTCATTTGTAACAATTCTCTACACAAAGAACCCGCAGGCAGCAACACAACAGCTCCGATCCTAGCCCTGCTGTGCTAAACAAGCAAGGCTTAGTAACTCTATCAAAAACACTCAAAAAGTGTGCAACACAAATAGTACTGATACAGTGATCTCTTCATAGGTGTGACAGAGGCACAAGAACTCTTGCTGGGTGACTTTTTCACTGCCTGACTTGTTACACTCCTTCTGCTCCTTTGTTGAACTTTAACTGCTAAACCCATCCAAAGCAGAGTGCAGTTATGAATTCATCACTCCCAGGGATTCGCACCAAGGGAAACAGCAAGACCAAAACAAAAGAGAAAAATGAGTGAATAGGAACGCAATATACTTAATACTCGCTTATGCAGAAATATCATGTTCTAGAAGTCCTTAAATATTTTTCAGGCTTTAGATGCCTTCCAGAGGGGATTTTCAGATGCAGGTGAGATGACATCTTTTACCTCTTCTATCAGATGTTAAGATTAAGAATATGAAGTGTGAACTCTTCATATCCTAACTACTCTGAAATAAAGGAGAATTAGATATAAGGAAAAGTAATACAATGAAGCTCTGTCTCTGAAACTAGAAATAGGCTTTGCTTTTAAACAAATCAGACTGTAATACATACGCTTTTGGCATGTGGTAAATCTGCTTTCTAAACTGAATAGAACAAATGGTTGTCAACAGCATAATAGCCAAATGTGAAGCAACAAGTGAAAACTGCATTAAGATGCTTCTGTTGTATATAATTCTAACAATCACCAACTTCGGAAATGTACTTGAAATCATGTACTTTGTGTGCACAGCAGTGCCTTCTGTCTTATAGTTTGTAACTGACGCAATGAAAATAAAATGATAATTATCGCAGCTCTTGAAAGTTATATATTTAATAAAAAATTCAGCATTATGCTTCAATTTCCTACTATTCACTTCCTATAAACACAGCTTTTCAAAGTTTATAATGACAATAGCAACTGGCATACTGAGCTCTTTCTGCTAGTAAATCAGCTTGGTTAAGAACTCGCCCTCATCTTTCCTGCTGTCTGTTGCCTGTGTACACAGGCGGCTTCCCAGCTGAGTTCTTGTGCTCTGCACATGCCATCTCATACTCCCTTTTATACCTATATACTTCAGGGTAATTTCAAAGACACCTCACTGTGGAAATATCCATGTTTTTTTTCCTCCTAATTCTCTAATAATACACTTTACAATCATCATTTATCCTAACTATGTGAAGTTACCTTTGACTTCTTCTCTCTCTTAAATTTTAGACTAACACAAATTCCAGCATTATGGTGCTTCAGCTGAAGAATTCAGCATGTCTTCAAGAAGCTTCCTGTCCTCACTGTCACTTCTTAGGAGTCCCTTTACAAGGGACAAATAAGGTCCCCTGTATTTCTGCCCAGAAAAAGGCAGTTAATGAAATGATTGCAATTGTTCTGAAAATACAACATAGCCATCCCATAAGCTGCACTGAAATAACCATATTGGTGTTTGCTTTTCTGTATCTTTAACAAACGTGCTATAAAGAGCCCAACTTTTAAAGGAATATGTGAGACATACTTAGATGTGTATTTTCACTTGTACATATAGCAAAAGCAACCAATGAACTTGTACCTTGTATTTCCTTAAGGACCAAAACTGTACATCAGCAAGCAGCCAGGAAAAAGGAAATGACAGGATATTAGTGAAGCACAGGAGCAATTAGAGGATTGCAGAGCTTCGCCTAGAGAAAGTGAATAAAGCTCTGCAGCACGGCTAACAGGAGTCAGTCACAGGAGATAGCTGCAGCACGTGTGCTGTGCAGCAATTCTTCAGCAGCCCTTGCTGTTGGGCCATGGCAAATCATGCACAAATCATGCATGGAGAGGGAAACTAGTAGCCTTTGTCTTATCAAAATAGTCCTCCCTTCCCCAAATAATATGCTCCTCGCTTAGATGTCCAGAAGCTGCTAATATAGAAGTCTGTAGAAGCAAGCACGCGCAACATCAGATTGTAAAGCCAATGCCTTACACTGAACTATTTTTTCTCTTTCCCTGTTGTTTCAAGGCACCATTCCTAATAGATCAACCAGCTAGCTTGTACTTGATACCTGGCAAAAGTACACAACACACAAAATTATCCAGTTCAGCCTGGAACAGACAACGTAAACCAGGACAATTACGCAGTAACCAGCACCAGCACACATTTGTTGTCTTTCACGTTAAATATCCTGTTATGTATTAAGGTCACTCTGATGGGTTAACTGAAATTCTTTGACCCAGATGTTGCTGCTAAGGCTCTTTAACAACTGTATCACGGAAGACATGCCACTACAGCTGCTTGGATTGATTTTTGGTGGGAGCAGAGGGTGAATCCACAGGGAGTGAGCCTCAGGACAGCTTTCAGAGCAGCAGGAGCATGCAGCCAGAGAGCATCATTTATCGGTCTTACCAATAACACAGCAAACAATCACAGACCTACAGTGCTGCTCAGCATAAACAGAGGGAAGTGTTATACAAAACATGAATATTAAGGGATTAACTATAAAATACACATCTTGGTAAGCTAAAGCATTAACACAAAAAAGCCAGCCTCCAGCTATTCCAGAAATTTCAAATCAAGCAGATGTGAATTTCCTATTAATCTAATAAAAGTACTTCTATACAAGTTCTAGTTTGATTATTTTTTTTTCCCCATTTGTTTTGGTTGTTTCTCCCACCACTAGGCTGAAGATGCTAAAAGAACTTGAAATCTGGTGATGCAGCAGATGTTAGATTTTACATTCAAGTGCAGCATTAACAGTGGTTTGTCAGTTTTGCTGGCAAATCCTCCAGGCGAGTTTACTGAGACAACTGACAACATCCAAGGCAAAAGTACAAGGGGATGATTTTACAAATATTTGTATAGAAGATTAGGGTGTTAAAACTACATAAGAAAATCCTGTTAACAAGGCAAATCCAACACAAAAAAGAAAACAAAGGTTTCACTTGCATCTGCTTCAGATTTTCCAGGCTCACTGCTCTGTTTTTATCAAGCCATTCAGAGACAGGCAAAAAACAGTGAATTAGATTCCAAAGTAAGAAACTCAGAGATTTGAAAACTTATATCCTAGGGTATAAATTGGGAGGTATTAAGAAGAAATTTGATGCATAAACATAAATAACATAATCTCTCTGAATTCTTCAGAGATTTGACAACATTGCTGTAAGCCTAAAATTAGTCCCCTTCCAAATCCCTTAGTTTTATTAATTTTTATAAACTTTTAAGTAAAACTTGCATTGAAAGACACAAAGTAATCCTTTCTGATCCTAGCTTTCATTTTATAATTCTATCAGTGTTTTCAAGCTCTGAGACTCCAAAGCATTTTCTATTTAACAGCACAACAGTAGAAGCCTGTAAATATTGCAATAATAATAAATTGAGCTAATTTAATTTCTTATGAAAATGCCTGTGTAAAGTTCCCTGTGGTTTGTAATTACTGTAAAGTCAACAGTTTACATCAATGACCTGGTAATCAGCCAGATAGAATGTAAACAATTAATGAAATGTTTTCAATGAGCTTTCTCAAGGAAGACCCCTCAGAGTATGGCAAAGCAGAGATCTGGCACCTAGTGTAGAAAAGTCAGGCCTCTTCTTCCGTTTATGTTTGCATTTTTTTCTCATTAATTTGGTACAGAGCAGTGAATGCAATGCTTTTTGTAAATAGCTTTCCACCAAGCTAATACTAATCAATATGTTAATTCCACTTTGCTAAGTGGATGCCATCCTTGTGTAGGTTTTATGAATTACGAGAACATGAAAGCACCAGAGGCAGAACCCAGGCATGCTGACACCTCTTGCTGCACTGCTCACAAACACATCCAGTTTTCCCTAACATTTCAGCATTGTCAAAATCAGTCCAGAAAACAGCTTTATACTAAACTTCTGTGACAAGAAAGAGCCATGCCATTAATCTTTTATGGCGGGCCTTTCACATGGTATCTATGCTTTAACAGTAAATATGCCGCATGTTGTCTTATTTCACTGTATTTAACAAATGTTTTCATGTGAAAATACAGATGAAAGGTGTTGATGCTTTGGTGTCATTGAGCCCACTGTGACCGCATTATCGATCATTATCTGACTAAATGCTACTCATTAATTTCAGCATACTTCGAAATTGCCGATACTGACAGCCAGTGCTATTCCTGATAGTGCAACATAATTTCAGTCCTTGGATTTGTGATTCCTACAGTTCAAAATTCATTTTCACATTCCCTTTCTGACTATACCCCAAAATCATCTAAAGGAATTAGGCAGACCTCAATAAGATCTTGTTATTGACATTTATGTTGATCGATGCTGGCTCTTACAGAATTGGAATCTACAGATCAATTCCCTTATTAGATTCGTTCTCAGTGCTGCCATGGTCATTTTATCACAAAAGCTGCTGCTATCAAATGCTGCTTTATCACTTTATAATGGGATACGCTGAAGCTTTCCTCTAGCATATAGTTGGAAATGAAAACTCTCTGAGCTCTAAAAATTGTTTTCACAGATTTCCAAAATTATTCTTATTAACTGCATACATCTATTTTTAAAAGCTGTTTGGAACTCAATATACCTAACTAGTAATAATTATTTTCTGAAAAAAAAAACCCCACAACACCCTCTCTCAGAATGGTACAAAAATGGTCACCTCATTCTCAGAATGGTAAAAAAATATATATATATAAAAAACGCCAGCATTGGAAACTGCCCTGAATCTATTAATTGCCTTTTTGCTGTTGACTCTAAGAGTGAAGAGAGAGACAAAAATGAGTGTAAGAATGAAGAAGTGGTAGAAAAAAAAGACATGGTTCCATTATGTGGACACACAAACATGCAAACACTGAAGAGCACACAAAACAAATATAGGCACTGGGTTTGTGGCAGAGTTTTATCTGGTTTTGAAAATGGGGACATGGTATTTTTTTAAGAGCAGTGTTATGGTTCCTCTTGAGAGAGGAGTTCATCACATTAATTTAAATCTACGATAAAATAAATTAGCTTTTTTATTGCCAGGTTGAACTACAGGGCTATGATTGTTATGTATTACTACAATCTAAGTCTTAATGGCATTCTTAGCCCTGCGGTGGTCAAACAGAAACCATTTCAAACCTTCTAAAGGCTATTAGAACATGTGCAGATGTCTGGAAAATTAATACTATTATCTAACTCTAACCTTTCGCCTGTAGGAGGAAAAAGAGAGAGAAGGCTCGGGAAAGACGTTTTAGATCGATACCTGGGAACAGAGAAGGGTAAGCACTGCTTCACATGGAAGTTCATCGGCTGTGAACAGGTGATTTGGGCAAGCAAATTCATCCTTATTTGGTTTTCATAGAAATCACTCATTTACTCAGAAAAATAATTTAAGAGAGATGAGCATCATTTTTACAGTCCTTCTTCATTGCTGTTTCTCAAGGTCCAGCAAGCTAGACACTGGAAAGATTCATTCATTTAAATGACAGGAGCATGAATTTGTCAAGGTTAATGTTGAACGAGTCACATTTTCCTTGCTGCAGCACTGTGCATTGAAAAGTTTCTGCATTCCTCCACTTGTTTTTTTTTTTCCCTTTTCTTTTTGGTGAAATCATTTAAATGTCAGATGGGCAGGAAAAAAAGTAGGAGGAAGATTTCAACAAAATAACAATAAGAAATTGTTAGAAACTGTTAGAAATTGTTAGGCTTTTCATACATACTTTCTCACCAACACTAAGATATCAGTTTTGGCTCAGACAGAATCACTATAAACAAGAAGAGCCTTTTTACGATGTTTTTCTTCAACGCCCAGATACAAGGTACTCTACTGAAAATGAAAACCATCAGTCGTTGCTCCTGGGCCAAACTGTGCTATTCCAAGTACAGTGCTCTCTGATGCTCTGCCAAACCTGGGCCAGACATGGCACACAATGTCGTTAAGAGTCCCATTTCCCACCCCACAGGTAGTATTTGGTCAGAGGGAGCCTGCCCTGGGCTCACAGCAGCTGTGGACCTCACCTCTAGCACTGCTAGCCAGCAGCTAGCCCTTTTGGCAGCTGGATGGGCTCAAAGAAGCAGTGCCAACTTCTCATGAGAAACCTGTGGCTTCATGAATTGATCAGTTTTTCACGGTAGATAAAAGCAGGGATTAGGAGGTATTACAGAGGAATTTTAGAAGGGGTCAGCTCCCAGTTCAGCACCAAATAAGTAGCCAGATTTTTAAAAGAACAGTGCCAGAGCAGTAGAAAGTCTAGTCCCATGCACACGAAGGACCTAAAAACCTACATTAAAGGCTAATTCCACTTGTTATTCCCCCATGAGCTAGTGAAGACTGGTAACAGAGCTGAGAGTACCCATATATCTAATTACTGTCAAGAATCTCCTAAGAACTATTTAATGAATTTAAGCAAGCCTCTAAAATACAATGCCAATTTCTGATTCACATTTATGCTTGCAGTATCTGTAATCCATAATCATAATAACTGCGCTCTAACATAAGTGTGTCTACGGTACAGGAAGAGAACACAATTCTTACTCAGAGGAAAAATAACTGGAGTTAAGAGGAAGGAAAAGGCAACTTAAAAAAATAAGATGAAGTACTTCTGCTTTTAAAACTACAAAAAATTAGAATCAAAACACTAGACTCATCTCATAAGATGCAGACCAGAAGGAGGAACTGGAGAGCGAGCATCTTTTTTGAGATTTTTTTAAGCACTGATATTTATTCAAGATGCCATTACTTTGACACTCTGATTTTCATGCTTTTAATGCAGTAAGATGGAGTTAAATTCAAAGTGTTCAAGATGCCCTTGTAATGCATACAGGACACAGACAAATCACTGCTCCTCTCTGCATCCAGGTATCTGTTAGTGACTGAAGAATCAGGGCTTGCTCACATCCAGGCAGAAATGAGCATGAATGCAATCTAAAAATGTTAGAAGTACAGTAAGACTCAAATCTGTCAATATCACCCTGTAAAAGAATTAATGACAAAGGTAACATTTCCTTTTAGCTTGCCCTTATCAGAGAGCTACCTACATGGTAATTTAAGAGTTAAGGCACTAATGGACTCTTCAGTTTCACTGAGCATCTACTTGCAGATTTTATCTTGCAATACAGTATTTCACATTCTCAGCGAAGTCAACAGAGATTTAGTCAATAGTGTCGTGGCCTCTGGATGAGGATCTGAATCTTACCAGTATCCAAACCATCATTAAAGAAGATAGGTCATTTGGGAAAGAGAGGAGAGCATTAGTAAAATTCAATGCTAAAGGATGGGGTTAGTTCAGTAGGTGTTTTATGATTAATTATGAACAACATTTTATTTTAGTTACTGACTCTTTCTTCCATGCACAGTATACATAAAAGTATACAAAACATACCGCATACATGCCAGCAAAAAGAATTTTTTCATAGCAGATGGCAACAGAAAGTACTTCTCAAGTAATTTTATGTGCTAAAAACTACTTAGCATGATGTTAGATTCATCAGATGGAATATGTAATTTATAAGTACTAGTGAATTACACTGATCTGATATAATCTGAACTGCTTAAATTTTACCAAGTACTTATTGGCACACTTGCTTTTAAGTAAAGGGCAACAGGTTCTTATTGCTTCACGTCCATAAAGTCTGCCATTATACTTAAATAGCAACAAAACCACAGTTATAAGTAAACTATAAATGACATTTCACACGTATGAAGTATAATAACACTACAGATAAAATTAATCCTTTAAATATTACTATTTCATATATACACACTTTTGAATAGTCCTTCATTTCAGTTTCAAAGTCTTTTAGGAAAACAAACTACGTATTCATTTCTATTAATGTAATAGGAGAAAACGAAAGATCTGTAATAAAAATGGTTATACTTTTATACTGCCTTAGGATTGCAAAAGATTTCCATTTCACTACGAAAAAAGAAAGGCCTCAAAGTCTTCAAATCATTTAATTTTATGCACTCTTTTGGTAATTCATTAGGGACTTATGGAGTGTGAAATATGCACTATGATGAGACAACAATTATCCAGCACACCTGTTGCTTACCATAATGTGTTTAAGAAGGGCTTGCAGTGGCTACTGTTCCATTCCATTGAGAAATTCGAAGGGCTCCCTCTAGCATCCATACTTATTTACACTTGGAGCATTTATGCAACAATTTATATGGTAAGTTGCTAACGCATCTTTCTAGTACATTCAACAAACAGAGCAGGCTGAAACATCATCACATGGATTATTCTCTTTAACTTAAGCATTGCTGCAGGTTATGTATAACACAAAATTAAAAAAATAAAAAAATGCACCTGATTAAGGCTGATTAGAAGTCTGAAGTGGATGGTAAGTCTGTTCTATTTTGTACTGTGGAACTCATACCTTTTGTCTAAGATATATTTTCATACTGAACATACAAAATGACAGGAAAAAAACCATGGGAAACATTGGTGTACTTAATGACTCCTAAACCCACAGAGGGAAGGTTTAGATTGGATGTCAGGAGGAAGTTCTTCACAGAGAAAGTGCTGAGGTGCTGGAACAGGTTGCCCAGAGACGCTGTAGATGCCCCATCCCTGGAGGTGCTCAAGGCCACGTTGGATGGGCAACCTGTCTAGTATTAAATGGGGAAGCTGGTGGCCCTGCCTGTGTCAGGCAGTTGGAACTTGACAATGCTTGAGGTCCTTCCAACCAAAGCCATGCTATGATTCTATGACCCAGCCTACATTCTTGATCAGTGTTTCAAATTCCATATTGGATTCCTTCCCTCATGTGTATCATTAGTGATAATAAAAATCCATGTGTAAAATAAAGAGAAAGCTACAGTTCACTTAGTATCAGTTGCATGTTGGTTTTTGACAAAAAAAGGGCAAGGAAATTTTCCTTGGTGAAGACCTTCCACATCAGTACAATATTTCTCTAATGCTCCTTATGCACACAGGTGGAGCTGTAAAAAAGGCAAGAAATACTATTTATAATATATTATTTAACACTGATGATTTAAGCTGAGATGAAACAGAGATTCAGATTTCTGTGTTCTCAGTGGTATTGACGAGTGGGGACAAGACAGAAATAGAAAGTTGGCATCAATTTACAATTTACTGAGATAATACAAGACTAGAAGTAATGACATCAGCATCTGCAAATGAAGAAATGCTCCTTTAATTTGTTCTGAAAGTCTCAAAAATCGTTGAGTGTTCCCTTCTAGATTGCTATCTTGATTCCTGATTCACAGAAGCATTCTTATCATTTGACATTGCTACAAGAACTGTATGTTCTTGTTTGAGACAGGATCTTCATGAGAGTAATGCCAGACCTTTGTTACCCTTGATACGGAGAGTGCACTCCTGCAGGCCTATGGCTTGAAATCTTTAGAGAACTGTTACTGGTGTAAAAAGTACCACCTTACTACTTGGTGGATGCTCTACTGCCCACAAAATTCTTGGATAAATTTTAATGTACTAGTTTAAACAATATATCTCACACTTTTTATTTAAGTGACTAACATTTTGTCTATTCCTACAGCCACTGAGATTTTCATAACTACTGAGCAAACAGGTTTCCATGACTTCTTTCCTGCTGTAACAATTAGCGCGCCTAAAATTAGTTTCTACTTTAAGCCACCAGTCTTGATTTGTGACTAAGTAAATATCACTACAAAGACTGTTAAGCCTTATTTATGTTTTCATATTTACTGAGTAAAAAAGGCTGTTTGTGAGTCTGCCCTGGAATTGGAATGTTTCAGAACATTTGCAAATAGGAGTGCTCTGACGACCTCAGGAGCAGAAATGAAGGAAGGAAATAAGAGAGTCAACTGCAGAAGTTTCAAACTTCAAACACAGCTGGGTGACCTTGGTCTAAGATCTTCTTGCCTAAAGGAACAAGGCAGCACTGGGAACTGCCTTCTGACAGACAGAAATTCTGCTGCTGTGCAGCATATGATGATCCAGTTACTTAAATACACTTTTGACTGCTGTTATCTAACAATGTTTTAATCTCAATTGAAGTTTTAGCTTTAATTTCAAACTCTTCATTGCTTTCTTTCTAAAACTTAACTATCTGTATATTGAATTGCTGCAACGTGGAGTAACTTCACTTTTAACCTTCTGCACTCAGTCATCATCATGTCTAACGATGTCTGAACCACAGGTCAGATTCTGAGGCCAGATATTCCATCTCGTTTTGTCAGGTGGTCGGGCAATTAATTGCCCTTCTTCTGTCTCATATATAATAATGTCGTTGGTGCAATTTACCCCTTCCTGCTAAGTTGCACAACTGTTCCCGTGTAAGTATGCACAGTCACAGTCTATCAAAAATGTCAGGAGATCGTTGTCAAGTTATTACAAGAGCTAATGACAAGGTGGATACAACAAAGTAGCTATTATTTGAGTCGAAGAATTCAGCAGACTGTGCTGTAGCATTGTGGACAAAATTTTAGACTTGAAATTAAACAATGCAGATGGTCCACGAGTAATAAATGAAACCAGCCTAGCCAGAGAAACACAATGAGAAAATGGGTCCTTCTGGAATTGGTAAAGAAGCATTTTTATTATGGAAATAAAACGATAATGAAAATACAGTTTGGGATCAGAAATACGGTAAATCTTATCATTAGTAATATTATTTTATGCTTTCTCAACTGTGAAAATTTTACTACTTAATCTAGTAAATCAATTCAATAAATGTTGCTACTTGCCACTTTTAGCACCTTTCACAGAAAGATCCCTGCCTGCTCTGTAAGCAGCTGTGGCAGCAACCTCCTGGGTGAAAAGTGAAAACAAGATATTCCACCTGTGGAATTCAGCTCACAAGCATTTTGCTTTCATGTAAGCAGAGATATATAATATAAACAACTGCAACATCTATCAAAAGGCAAATCCCAGCTCCTGTTACTGCTCAGTAACTGTTGTAGGAAAGCAATATCACCATTGTAAAGGAAAAATATGCAATGTTAGAAGCACATTTGATGTTAATTGCTATGCTATATTTTCAGGAATGAGTGGGAAAAGAGGGCTAATGAGAAAAAAAAAATTAGTGAAAAGTTTTGTCTCAAGACTGAGTGGCCTCTACTTGATAAGGTCAAACAACTGAGTGAGAAGCCACAGCTAAGCACTGAAAATGCCTGCAATTTAGTGGTTTAAATAGCTCTACGTTTCTTTGAACAAAACACGGCATCCTTTGTGAAAAAAAAATAAAAAAATCCCCAAAATGAAGTTCCTGGTTTTCTTTCTCAAACCTTTCTTGCCATAGCAAGCTCTTATATATATCTTACATAACTCTTAAAATCATCTACAGTAAAAAAGAAGTGATGAAAAAGAAAAAGGTGGAGTTATCTCTACTCCTCTATAATTCCATTTTTGCACTGGAGTCTTTATTTATCTTTTCACAACAGGAGTGAGATGTCATCTGTATCAGTCACTACAAGCAGTAAGCATAGAAACATTTCTAGTCGCTAAAAACTTACATGGCAATCCACTTTATCACATGCCTTGAGGAACCACCTCTATTTCTTTAAAAATATTACTAACCCTTCAATTTCATGAGTACTTTTCTTCTAAATGCATGAGAATGTAATACTTCTAATAATAGTTTTACAGTAAAGAATTCCTGAAACAGTCATGAAAGCCTTCACCGCATGGTTTTTTTTGTTGTTGTTGCTGTTTTTAATTTGGTAGTGATCAGTTTTCCTTTTAATCTGTGTGAAAAACATGAGGGAAAACAACCTGGTGCAATCAGTTCTGCATACATGCCACTATTCCACAATCAAGTTCAAAGCACCTAAATCAAACTGTGTTGAAAGAAAGAAAAAAATTCAAGACACACAAAATGTGCACTATTTGCCTAAAATCAAATAAAAAAGAAAACACAGGGTAATGAGGAAATTTATTTTAATTTTTAATATATTTTTTTAAAGAAATCTGTATTTCTGTTGAAATCTGAGATACTCAAAATTGTTATGGTTTTAAAAGAAGTACAAGAGTTTCCCAATGCCAACTGTAGATAATTTAATGGCAACATACTACCAAATTACAGAAGTCGTGTAGACAAAAGGAACAAATATTATTTATTTTTAGCTTAGATCCTGTTCTGCAGGTCAAAAATTTTAATTGCACTCAGTGTGAGTACTACTAGGATGAGATCAGCATGCAAATAAAATTAATCTTCACTACAGCAGACAGTACGGGAAATGTAAAAGTAACACTTTGTCCACTGCCCCCAGCACCACCAAGAGCACTTGTCCATTCACTTTGATCAACTCTATGAATTAACAGGAATATCCTTAACAACATACTTAGCACTCTGCTGTAAAGGGCTTTAAAGAAATATTTAGCAGCTGCTCTAAACCCAGGATTCATGCTTTTTCAAGATGATATTATCTAAACTCATCTCTTTTTCTCAGGCGCATTTGCTTAATTTCAGTCCTAAGGAAAAATCCCTCCTTAGATTTTACATTTCAGACTACAAGATCACAGATGACACACCACTTATTTAATCCTGAAGTAAAATTAGAGGACAAATAGATTTCTGGAAACTCACAAACAGACTGTATTCTTTTTCTGTAAGAGCGACATGACGTGTTTAGCAGAAGTTCTTCACTTTCTCATGTACACTGCAACTTGTTTCCTGCTTTTTCTTTCTCCCCAGGTGGGGTTACAGCAAGTGTAAGGACACAGCAGGATATTCTGCTGCCATCTGGGGGACCCGGACTTCAAGAATGATCTAAATTCTCTTTCTTCCTTGGCCAATAAATACAAAACAAGTGAAAAAGGTTTGTGTGTTTAGTATCTATACATACTAGAAGTATCTGTCTATTGGATGGTGCAGGGACGATGTGAAACACTTTGAATTCCTCTTGAAAACATAATACCATTTAGTCCTATTTGATGCAGGTTCATCCCTTTCAACTTCTTTTACAGCAGTGACACAATCCAGTTTCAAGGAACTGAAGTCAAACCACTCGCTCTTCAGATACCATCTAACACTGCTATAACACTCCCCAAAAACCTGGCTTACTGTTGCCATAAATCTGTAATAAGGAATGTGCAACGTGAAACTTCTGTGCAGTCTAACCCAATACTAGCATAGACTACTAGGGGTAGGGACTGCGGAAACAGAAAAAGAAAACAGAAAGGAGAGGTAAATGATGGGACTCTCAAAACCAGAAAAAGTAAGCATCATTAAATCTCCATGCTGTGGTGGATGAATTCAAGATCCTGAATCAAGAGATATCAGTTCTACATAACAACCAGGAACCTCTCAAGGATGAACAAACAGGAAAGAAAGCAGGGGTCAGGAAAGAAGAAAACAAAAGAATGAAGGTCCTGACCTAGCAATACCCAAATCGACACAAAATCAAGAATCCACAAGTAACACGAGAACCCAGATCCCTACGATGGTGACCCAGCATCACTCTATGTTTTTGAGTTTCATAGTAAAATTTAGCTATTTGATCTCACTGTGGGGCTTCCCTGCCTTTAAGCACTAGTTGGTGAGCTGATCAATGTTTTTCCAATAAAGAACCCAAAGTGATGAAAGTTGGCAGATGTCAGCTGTCAAACAGCAGTGCGAGGGCTAAATTTTACTTTGATATATACATGCATAGCATCAGAAAATTAATGTGTGCATTTTCCAAGTTTTTCACCTCAAATTCATGAATTTTTCTCTAATAATAAATAGCATATGTTAATAAAACCAGATTTTGTCCCATTACTAAAAGTCTGCACACTTCACTTAGTCATTGTTTACAGTTCTACCTCATGGTCCTATCTGTTGGAACTTATACACAGCAATTCACTTCTACAAAAGGATGTCATAAAGATGGATTAATTCATAATAATGGACTTCACCAAATCGAAAGGGATACTAAAGCCTCTCTTATTATTCCAGAGTGGCAAAGGAGTGGGAGATGGGTCAATCAGTTCCTCGGCTATACCCGCCCATAAAAGGTTAAAAAACAAAAATCTCTCTAAGCTTGCAGAGATGTACTTAAGTCTTTGTAACACATACAGCAAAAGTTAAATAAATGGGCTGTCTTCTCAGAGGAAATTACACTGTTCGCCATCAAGCAGAATGTTAAGGAATCTACGTTTCTCCCCTGCAGAGGGATAATGAACCCATATCATTCCATTTATCATACTGAAGAATACTGTACAAGTAAGTCACTCCACAGGTGTGCTCCTTTCTCCACATCTGCTCATAACATGTAACCACTGCTCATTGGTCCATCCAGTTTCAATGGTATCACAGATAACTGATATTCTTCTAATATTTTAAACCTATCAGTTGTCACTTTCTACTTACTGACATATCCTTAAGAAGAGAAGTATTTTATAATTGTGACAAATATAGAACTTATAGCTTCCCTTCTGCAAAGGACATTTCCTACCTGAAGGAGGAGGTCAGAAGCTGGTTTGACTCTTTGCTGGAAAAGAACACTTAATGTTCGATTCTGTTGTTCCAAATCAAAAACTCTTGTCTTCAGCTTTATACATTCCTCTCTCAGATCCTACAGAACAAGGAAAAACAGGAAGATTAGAAAGCAGGTAACACAAACTCCTTAAAAAAGTCTGTCTAATGTCAGATGCTAAGAAGAAATTAAGAATTTAGAACAGTTCAGTTGGAAAGGACTTACAAAGATTCAACTGCTTGATGATGTCAGGGCTAACCAAAAATTACAACGTATTATTGAGAACATTGTCCAAACACCTCCCGAACAATGACAGGCATGGAAAATCAACTTTGATATACATAAGCAACATATACAGCTTTTAAAATAGTACAAATCAGAAAAACGTGCTACTTCTTTTTTTTCTGGTTGTTTCATCACAGTAAGATCAATCACAGAAACATTAAAAAAAAAAATCTTGTAATGAAAAATAATAGTTACAGGATACATCCTCTTGCTGTTTTCTGCCAGTACTAAAAGGGATTTTGTTATAGTATATGTATAGTTTATATATCGTATTCAAAGCAGAAAGTGGGAATTGAGATATGAATATTGTAGTAAGCATGAGCTAAGGAAAAAGCTTCAGCTGTACCACATCAGGAATAAGTTGAAAGAGGCACAGAGCCTTCAAGGTACTCTTCTGAAGTCTCATTCTACATCTGCTTTTTCTGGAATAACCAAGCCAGCAATGCTGGCTGGCATGCTGTGGATGGTCCACACCTCCCTCCATGCAACTAGTCACTGTAGGATGATAGGCCACAGTAAAATGTTGACCCACCAGACATACTTATGAATACAATCCTGCCTGCCATTTCCAATACAAGACACCATAATACCTTAAGATAGGCCACTAGAGCAGAGGTAATGTGTAAAGCAGAAGTTTACACCTTTGAAACTTTTGCAACATAAGGCATAAGAAATAACTGCCAAAACTGAAAGATGCAGATCCTTTAGCCAAGGCTATGTCAGGTTCATTACAAAGAAATTAATGGCTTCCATATGCAGCAAATTATCTACCTTCTTATTAATGGCGACATAGGACCTACTTTTTCTGGCCGTAGAGAGGAAGAAAGGATTTTATTGGAAAGAGGGCTTAGGAGAGAGCAAGCTGAACCTGACATTAAGTTCTTTACTATGAGAGTGGTGAGGTGCTGGCACAGGCTGCCCAGAGAGGTTGTGGATGCCCCGTCCATCCCTGGAGGTGTTCAAGGCCAGATTGGATGGGGCCCTGTGCAGCCTGGTCTAGTATTAAATGGGGAGGTTGGTGGCCCTGCCTGTGGCAGAGGGGTTGGAGATTCATGATCCTTGAGGTCCCTTCCATCCCGGTCTATTCTGTGATTCTGTGATTGCCTTTCCACCTAATTTCTGCAGCTGTCTACTTTGAGGTATGGAACCTTCATAAATCAGGAAGAGTCATTTGCAAATTAAGATCGCATACAAAAATAATAAGCTGCAGCCATTATCTAGTTTTATTTAAACCTCCAAAATGCTTCCCTTCATGCTTTTATGCTTAGGATAGTTGCTGCCCTGTGGTATTGCCTAACTGTTTTATTTTTTACCACATTAAGGCAGTGAAACAGGCCTCTGGATCCCCGTACAGGGTCCTGTCAGTACCATTATCAACATAATAATCTCATGAGAAAACAACAGAGAAGGGACCAGTAGTCAGAAGTAGCCTAAATTCTTGGCTAAGGTAGCTCATGTCTCCACTGCAACCACCACTGAGGTTACAAGAGGTGAACACACAACCAAATAGGCTCATCTTGAGACTTTTAAAAAATTCGGAGTGTCTTTTTATGCCTGTAGTGGACATCAGGTTTTATGATACTACTAGATGAATGCAGTTATTTTCTCTTGATAGTTTCTAAGCTTAATATTTGTTTTAAGTGGCTGCCAGGCTGCCCAAGTAAAATTGCTATAGCCTTCTAAGGTAACCCCCTTTTGAATTTGATGTTTTGTAAAAATCTAAAGCTTTGATTTAGTCAGTGAGAGCTCTCTTATCTCTGGTCTCACACAAAGCAATCTCTAGGAGCATCAAGACCCATCATTATCTGTCCTTCACAAATAATCACAGAATTTAAAACAGAGCCTTAGCTGTTACAGCGTTGCTTAACTTTTCAACACAACTAAGTGCACTGAGAGGGAAAAATTATTCACAGAAATGGACAATGTAGAAAAGAATTAAATCTTAGCGATGTCCCTGCTCAAAACTTTCTTATTTTACATTGTTAAAATCCTTAAGATTTATGTTTCATGCTTTAGACTTCCTGTAAAATGTGAAATATAGGACAGTAGATTACCCCTCTAGATGCTATAAAGTGGTAATGCCACTCATAGTACAGAGCAGAAATGAAGAACATTAAGGTAGCAGTATTCCAGTAAAATGAAGTCTCAGTTTAGAATGCTGAAGTTCTAAAATTATCAATTAATACAGCTATCAAATGTCTAAAGCTTCTCATCCCTCTCCTGTGGGCAAAATGAGCAGCTATTACTACAGCAGTCTCCAAGACACTTGAGGTACTCGTTCCTGTGCTCTCACTGTAGCAGTAACTGAGCATCTCCCTATTCTTACCAGCATCAGGCTCATTCTGCAAAATGTTCTTCCTTCAAATACACACTTCTTCTTTTTTAATACTTCATTCAATGCTTTTTTATATTTTTTGATAAAAAAGGAGAAATATATTTCCTACAGAACCCAAACCAAAAGCTCATTGATCTCAATATCTCTGTTAAGATAATATGCCAAGAGCAGATCACAATAATAAGGTATACAGATCACAGTAATAAGGGTAATTTCATTAAGCGATGTTAGTCAAGTTTCAAACTGCTGATCTAGGTCTGAAACAAAGAAAATACAAATAAACAGTACATTATCCAGCATTCCTATTCTTTCATGTGATATGAGGAGTCTTTAGGTAGAAGGAGAAAAGAGAAAGAACAGATGCTTCCAATAAGTACCAGAGCATGCAGGTTTGTATCACAACAATTTGTTTGTTTTTTTTATCACTTCTTAAATTTCCCAGAGGTAAAATTTTCTATTAGTAAGTCATAGAATCCATATAATTTTGGTACACTGAAATGTGAAATTTTGCTGTGCGGCTAATTCAGCACAAACCTCAATTTAATACAGTTTCTCCATGAAGTCTCAGTAAAAAAAAAAAGATTCCTGCATTAGAGAAATTCTATAAGTATTGTAACAAACGATAAACTTGAAAAGCGCACATTTAAGACTGTAATTCCATTTCAAGGTTTCAGTGACATTGATAAATCACTCAAGCTTTGCTCACTCAATTTGTGTCACCAGAATCTCTCGGTGGAATCACAGTCCTTCCACATGCTGGCAAGTATGCAGCGCTTTATTCGTTACATTACAGCATGTACTTAATTTAAACAAAAATTAGTCCTTGAGGGACAATTTCAAATTCACAGTGAAGCCTACGCAGTGTGCGCTACTGTGCAGAATCACTCCTCTCCATTTGTTGAAAGCTCTTAGCTTTTCCTCATGTCTCACTATGCCCCAGAGGTGTGTTATCTCACTGTGGCATGACTGGCTCTGTCTTACTGCTCAGCTGCACTACAGCAGATTTATCTGTTTATTGGTTACTATTTGGATTGAAGCACCAACCTATTTGGTACTGGTGTAAGGAGCCTGGGTTCCATTTTATTGAATGCTATTGTGCTCCTGTCTTTTCTTATGAAATGATTTGCATGAATGGTGTCAGGAGCACTGTAACAGTTAATATTCATTAGCACCTAGAAGAGTACCCTGTATCCTCGTTCTATGGATATTAAATTAGCTGTTATTACTCAGTAATAGGTAAGCAGCTGTTAAATCCCGTCAATACTAACTAAATCATTTATTAAACGTATTGAAATCTGTCTTTATTGTGTCCGTATGAACTCCTTGGTTCCTATGAGTTTGGGAAGTTTCGTTACTGAGAAAGTATGAACTGTCTGATGCCTTTGGAAAAGGACTCAGTAAGCTCCTCTCTCCATCAGAAAACATCTATGATACTCCCAAACAAGAGATTAATACTGAGATTAACCTGGTAAATTACTACTCACATATAGTTTTATATTACAAATTGTGGATCAGGTTTTTGTGTGTATTAATATGTCAGAAAATGCCTACATTATCAGCTAAGTTTTGCTAAAACACACGCTTGGAATTTTTAAAAACCTGCTGAAGTTGTGTCTCCAAGAGGTGTCACAGCAATAGCTCTGTTGACTGCAGTCCTCTGATGATACACAGACCTTAAAGCATATGTGTACATGAAGCACAGGCAGAATAATACAGCACAGACAGCAGCAGTGCAAACTTGTCCGTGTGTTGTGGATTGCACAGACCACCTCCAAGTTACAACACTCCTAATTGCTGTGTGGCAATATCCCTCTCCCACAGCAAAAGGCTTTGTCATGCGTCAAAAAACCATGGCATCCAACAACCTTACATTCATCCCTAACTTGTGGGAGCAACAGCTCTTGGGTGAAGAGATTTAGGGAACGCGCTTGCTTCTGGATTTCTGATTCTGGGAGCCCTAACTGGCAACGACAGCTTCTAGATTCTTGAATCATTCACCCATAAGGCACCACTGCATATCTCTTAGGTTTGTCAAGGTCATTTAAGGTCATAAAGTTGTTTCCCAAATACACTGTTACATTTGCATGTGGAAAATTGTCAGGTGTGTGGCAGTTGTTTTTCATTATCTTAGCTTGGTGTTTCTTGCTGCATTTTAGGACATTATTTCTTTTGCTGTCATTCTATGTAGACAAAACAGTTTATATTCATCCTTGCATTATCTGCACTAAAATACTGTATTTATGTTCCTTTCAGACTTGTCTTTTTGAAGCTAAATGATCCAAAACATTTTAATAATTGCACATTCATCAAGTGTTCTAGATCGCACAAAGAATCATTTCATGAATATTGCAGGCTTTATAGCTTATTATAAATCTTTATAGCTTGTTTCTTTTTTCTTTTTCCACATCAAGAAAATGACATCACGGAATCATGCTCAAGTTAAAAAACATTTTTTCTGTAGAATTGTTGCCCTACCAGTTAATCCCTATTCTCCATGGATAGCCAATTTTTTCTGCTGATATGTAATTACCTCGCTTTTCTCTCTGTTGAATTCCATCCTTTCCCCCCCCAAGATCACATCTTCATTTTGCCACAATCATTTTTAATTTTACTCCTTGGACTACACTACATCTGAAATTACCAAACATCGTATTCAACAATCCGAAGCGTGAAAGGAAGGTTCAGACATGACTTGATCTGGAACAGACCTTACAGAGGCTGTAGTGATGTTTCTCAGTTTTAAAGATTTGCAACAGCACTGCAGGGATTTTGTCCAGATGCTATTTCCCTTGCTTATCCAGGAGAATGGAATGTTAGCCCATTGAAAAACAAAATACATGATCTCTATTGCTGGTCCCCAGACCACAAGTCAAGTAGCCAAACCTGCACACAAGCTCACACCAGGAAGTCTTTCCTTCTGTTGGAGGTGATTGAGAGCACCAAATGCTGACTTGCAGTTATTTATTTATATGTCACACAGCAACGGGCTGTGGGACAATCACAGCTCATCACAATAGAGAATGGAAAAGTGACAGTCTGGGAAGAGTTTTCTGACTCTGTTGCTTCAGCACAGGAAAACAACAGGAACTGTGTATGGCTCCTATATGACCAAGCCTTGAAAGTATGTGGCTTCATGGACATTTATTCACCTGGATTAAAAAATCCTTAAATTTGGGGCTGACTGATAATTAAATGTGTGAGTATTGTTTAAAAAAATATAACCTATATAAAATACGTATCTCTCAAATGACCAATGAACTTTATGTTACAGCAAAATAACAAACACAACTTACCTTTTGAGTAAGTAGAGCCTGAACGACCTGATTAGCTACCTGAAAGAAACAGATAATATAGTTTAAGTACATGATCATATGAGTTTATGTGTATTATCTTCTGCTGTAGCTTTATATTCCACTTTCTGCCTAAACCACCACCAATTCTAGTACTTTCATTATTTACTAACATTTTCAACAGATAATACTAGTGAGAATATATTAAATGCAAGCGATTACTTCTGTGCTAGTTCTCACTATAAACCAACACTATCAATTTTAGTTTGTTTAACTTCTGCCATCTCTTCTATGGGGAAGACTGAAACTTTCCAGATTTATATACAGCTGTTGTGCATCAGCACAGATTGACTTGCATTCACTAGAGCTGCTTTTTACCAGCTGAGGAGTCATGAATGTTTTCATGAAGTTTAATTGTTTCTTGATTCAATATTGACAAAATGGTATATCTATCATGACAAGCAGAAACCTTAAAGTGCCACAGAAAATTAAAGTACCTACTGTCATCAAAATGTGGTTGGAAGGCATTCACACTGCACAATTTAATTGACTTGAATGACATTACACACCATTGATTAGCAGAACTATATATTCAACAGGGAATTTTGGAAGTTATTTATGTTATGTATCCTTTCTAATTTATATTTACCAGCAGGCATGGAGGGGGTGAAGGAGGAGGAACGGAAAGAAGGGCAAAAATAGGATTTCTGTTGATGTTTAACTTGCACATTACATTTCTAATGTAGTGTAAGAGTTGAAACTAATTCACTTCTGAGAAATGATTCTGTTCTGTTAGATGCAGAAGTTACATTCAATTTAAACTCTCACAAAATTGCCTAGTGTAAGTTTTTTTCTCCAAGCTGGTCCCTAACTTAAGGCAGCCTGTGGAACAGCAGTCCCATAAATTTGCTTTGTACATGATTTAACAGAAGACACAGACTGATACTAGAACAGTAATAAGCAACAGAAGTAAATATGTTACAGTTTTGAAAAAACACATCCCTTGCTCTATGGGCTTTCAGAGTCTACATCCCACAGTGTTCCTTCTGGAATATACTTTCAATGTCTGCTCTACCTGAAAATTGAGCAAACCATATCTAACACATTATTTCTTCACTTTCTGACATGGATTTACTGTACCTAAAAGAACTGGAAGGTTCTTTGAAGTGTGTACAAGTCACTTGCAACAGAATTGCCCTACACAATTACTCCTATGCCTTTATATATTGAGCAGAGGAGTGTAAATGGCATAATCTTCCAAATGGGAAAAAACTGAACTTGCCAATGCATAGGGGAGAAATTTTCTAACTTTGAGTATGTGAAGTTAGGTACCTAAATGAAAGTACTTGCCAGTGATCCATAGCTCCCACAGACCCCAATAAGAAAGATATGTGGCACATTTCTTTACAAAAGTAGGCTATTTCATTCTAGTATCTAGCAACCTGGCAAACTGTGTTGCTATTACTACTCAAGTATTTTCAGCTTTGTATTGGTTTGCAGCAGGGGGAAGCCTCCACTGAAATGTTCTGCAGCAACTACAATTAATTTAGCAGTCACTACTTTTGCATTTCAAATGCGGCTGCCATGCTAGGTGTACAACAGGGTTAGTGTTTAGATGGAAAGAAACTAGCAATCTTCTTTACTTACAGGTATCAAGAGATACTGTGGAGATGAACAACATAAGCCAGCACTACAAAACTGATAAAACTACCAAAAACTGAGGGAATTGAGGTCAAAGAAGGCAGGACTGGTGTCTCAGATGCAGAATATGTGAAATTCCCACTAACATGAGACAGAACTGTGCCTCAAACCCTGTAACTAACAGGCTGTAAAATAACTTGACCTGTGATTCCTGCAGCTGAGAAGGCAGAACAAGGAATAGTATAGAGATGGCCAGTTCCTCAAGCTGCTGTTATGCAGTACACGGCACCGCTTGCCTTCAACACAGCTGCCTTTCCTTTGAACTTAATAGCCAAGAGTTTTAGGTGAGGGTTATTTTTTTTGTTTTTTGTTTTTGTGGACTGCAATAAAAGAGATGAAAGATCCACATTCACTTTTTTCTTACACAATTATGTTTACATATACATGTTATAAAGTGGTCTTAATAGAAAAAGTATAAAAGAATGAATCAGAGAAATGAGACTCTAGTGTAACATCTGTTATATCTATTATAAGTACCAAGATTTTACACTTCTATCTTTAATGTATTTTTTCATACCCATAAAGACATTTCAACCATACTAAAATGAATGGTGTTATATTTTATTCAAACTTTAAAATGCATTTTTAAGATGACTTTGTATTTTTTATTAGCTAAATGGATATGTATTCAATAATGCCACGATTTAATTCTTAAAACATCAGCAAAAATATTACCCAACCTAAGCTGCACAATTTCCTGCATATAAGTATAGTGAAGCTTGACAGAAATCTCAGCTGGCACCATAATGTGAATAAGCATGGCGTTACCACTTGCCAATACACTGAGAGCTGAGTTCCAGGATAAGAAATTAGGATTAGCATCACACAAAAGCTATAAGACGACAATCCTGGTTTTAGAGTTAAATTTTTCAGAGACAGAAAGATATATTTATGGGGTATTTCTGTAATTACATGAGCTCTTTTCTTAATTATTAAGCACTGGAACATTTCAATAACACGTTCTCCAAACATTGTTTTAAAGTTGCTTATATATACACTGCAAAAATGAAAAGATAATTTCAAATCAGTGAATATTTATTAAAATTCATAAAGGACTCATTTTTCCGTGAAAATATTCAGGAAAATAAATCATTTTCTTGAGATCTTCAGTAAGAAGCCTTGTTTGGAGAGGACTTTTTCACATACAACATGCTCAGAAGACTCAAGGTGGAAGCAAATTTTCTCACAATTGTAATTACTAACTGGGTTATTCACTAATTACTTTTATGTCTCATCTCTAATTCTCTTTACTGTTACCATAATGAAATAAAATTTCCTGTGGAGCTCCACCAAAGGAATGTGCTCAGGTGGGTGCCATCTCGGGATTCTGAGAATTTACAATAATTAAATATTCTTTTGTTGCCAAAGTCACCTCAGTGCTCAGAAAGGATCAGGTCCAAGCCTGTTCCAGCAACACCAATACTGGTTAGTGTCACTGCCAAAACACCAGAGTGCTCAAGGGGAGGGAGAAAATGTGATATCAAGCAATGGGAAAGGACAAGAAAAGACACTGCACTCAAAAGACAAGATAAAAGAAAAGATAAAAGAAAAAACAAAAGAAAAAAAAAGAAAGAGAAGATAAGCAAACAAAAATAATAATAAAATACAATAGAGCATGGAAGTACAAAACCACAGGTGACAAGAAGAACTGTCTGCTGAAAAAGTTGGCATGGTGAGAGAAGATGGATACAGCTGTGATAATACGGAATTACTGAAAGCAGCCAACCTAATGTTGAAAATAAAGTTTAGAGCATAGTTGATGTAATTACTCATTCTTTGAACAGCAACAGAATATAGAAAATACAACTGTGGATCAAAAATTAATCATGTAACTGCAAACACAGACTAAATACATATCATCTGTCCTTGTAAAACATAAGGAGTGTTTTTTCTTGGATGGACAAAACGAATTATTTTAGTAGACAGACTTTGTCCAAGACAAATTTAAGCTCTGTAATTTGAACTAATGTAAAAAACTGTGTGGTAATTTCATCCCTATTACCAATGATGCACTGAGTGGAGTGGCACAGACCAATGCTCTGCAGCTGTCAGACACAGTGCAGACAGCACAGAATCTAGCAGGGAAGTGTCTTCTGATGAAAATATGCAACATTGGTAAAAGTGTGAATTTACTGATTAAAGTCTACCTAAACTGGAGGTTTCTTGTACCAGAGCTGTACTGATCATGCCAGTAAAACTTAGAAAATTCTGAAAGCAGAGCTGGGAATCCACTGTAGGTTTTGTTTTATTCCGTTTTGCTTGCATGTTAGCCAGCTACTTACACTACTATGAATTCCCATTGTAGAACAGGCAAATGATTCCCACTCAGTAACTCTTTGAACTACTTACAGCTTAGAACTTGTTTTAGCTCTCACCCATGCTGAAGAGACTTGTTTCAGGATCAATAAGAGCACTGAGGAATCATCAATATATATACTGAGAAAGCTGTAAGCAATAGGAGATACTACCCAAAATCTTGTATGTTCTGAGCCAGACATTTCTGGAAGGCTATGTGCCCAGGCAGTAACTGATGGGCAAATTATAATGTGCCTGTATTTTGGAGATCTGATCACAAGCTGGGCCATCTAGTAAAATCACAGAATCATTAAGATTGGAATAGATCATCTTGTTCAGCTATCAATCCATCACCACCATGCACACTAAGCCAAATCTTTGAGTGCCACAAGAAGTGGGACAACAGGTAGGTTAAAAAAAGCAAACAACAAAAGCAGCATAAAAGCCTAGGCATGTAACCACAGGAGGGAGCAGAGACTGAATTCCTGTTACAATGGAAGGCTGGGGACTTCTGACAGCAGAAGCTACTACCACCTGCGTACCTGTATTCCACACTACAGAAAAACAAAAGCATACAAAAACTGACAGGTAAATTACCATTTTCTTCTCTTAGAACCACTTACTAGGAGTAGGCATCCTTGAAGAAGAGACTCCATCTGACAATTTAAGTCCACAGAAACATCTTTGCTGGCAAAGCTATTATACCAACAAAGCTCAATATACTGGTCACCAGGATATTGATCACTTGGTGAAGTGTGAAGAAAAAGAAGATTTACAGCAGAGGTCACAAAGAAGAGTATTTCTAAGTGACAAAAACAAGTTCTTGGAATCATTTAGAATGAGGTAATACTAGAAAACTGCAAAACAGTGATAACCTTTTAAGAGGGGGAGAAATTAATTTCAACTCATCTCATTAAAGTACAGTGTATGAACACTCCTTACCTCATCAAGACATCTTTCATACTGTTCTCTCTGATTTTCATTTTCCAGAGCCAGTGCTGAATTCTCTGCCTACAACAAAGCACAGTAAATAAATAAATCAATACATTAATCAACAGGTATATTGAAAACATAACAGTTCATAAAAAACCTTAGTGTGCAATTCTTCAAGATTCTATCTAAAAAAATGCACCACGTAATTTTGTGTGCAAACTAAAGTGGCAGAATCTGGTACATAAATTATGAGAAATCAACATATTTTTCTATATATTATGAACTTGAATTTAGGAATGCTATCAGTATTGAAAAAGGAAAATCTCTTAAGTGAGTTATACACAGTTGCATCGGAATGAGTTTCAACTAATTTTCTTTTTAAGATTGAGAAGCTAAAATGAGGCTCAAGAAAGCTCTTTGTCTCCCATGCATAACTTTGCATCATGTAACCATAAACACGTAACCACAGCCACCACATTCAGACAATTACAGCTATTATACCATTTGCACTACTGGTTTTATTTTAAGAGTTCTGTCAGTCTACAAAAGCTTAACAAATGCTGTTTCAAAAGAACTGTGGATATACAATACAACAACCATAATTCTAGTTAATATTTATAATTTGAGAGGAAAATTTAATGTAATTTACTGTATGGAAAGATGTTATGGAAAGATGAACAGTTATCACTTCTATTTTAAGAAAGGTCTATGATTCAGCAAAATGAAAATCCCAAAGTCCACTAAATTGAGTTACTCAAAAGAATTCTAAAATCAGATAAATTATAAGAACGAGATTAGGAAGGAAGAGTAAATGTATGCAATCTTCCAATATATTGGGAGAGAGAAAGGAATAAGAGGGAGGTAAGAAAGAAGGGCATAGAGTTTATTTATTTACACATGTAAATAAACAACCATGTGGAATTAGTGCTTTATCTTGTAGTTACAGCCAAAGCTAGCAAAGGTGGTAAAATGCCTGGCAACATTATTTTCCCAGTGCTCCCTCCCAATGGATTCAGCACATGGCTATAAAAAATCTGTAGGTGATCCTGCAGGGAGCACTGTGAGATGATGGAGTAAAAAATACAGATGCAGAATTAAATAGTGAAGTAGAAGCAGAGCTGCAAAAGCAGCAGTAAGAAATCAGAAGCTGAAGAGTAAACAGTCCTCCCTACTGAAGACATCATCATATACTGTTACCAGTTCGCTTTTACAGATGCATTCCAGCAGATTGATTGATAAAAATAAAGAGATGATTGCTACATAAAAATCTATTTCTGTGAGTTAAAGATCTTCAGATGTTTTTTCTATGACTATCACCTTAAAATGTCATCCAAGATAAATACTTCCTATTGTTCTGAAGAAACCATTAAAGGATTAGTCTGCATGGCACTTTCACTTATTCATGGTGTACCTAAGGGTTTAATTATTTGAATTTTCATTTTCACCAACATAAAAATATACTGTGTGAGTAGTCAGAAAAGAGTTGAGGCAGATTGCTTCCGTACAGAGATGTCTGAAGGAACTACTACATATACAAAATACCCAGAGAAATCCCCATTGTTTCTCTTACTCCTTTTTCTTACTCTTCGAATGCTGTGAGGTTTCAAAATGGAAGCTAATCCAGTTTGGATTGTTAGCTGAATCTCTGATTTCAGTGAGCTATTTGGTAGCCTATCTGTGAAGGAAATTAGGAAACCTGAACTTGACAGCATTATAAATAAACGGCATGTTTCTTATCAAGCTGTAGTGGAAACATCTGTATAATAAAAACCTTCTCACAACAGTGGCTTTGAAAGTGTAGGGAAAGGATCTAATGCAGTCAGTGTTAGCTCAACTTCAGTGCTTTTTGATTGCTGAGCAAATCATGCCCACTTATTTGGCATTTTTGTAATGAGGACTGGACTAGGAGGGAACACTTGATCGATTTTGTTTAAGATTCTGCATCAGGGAAAACCATGGCTTGATACACAAAATCACTCTATACTGCAACTGAATACTTGCTAATAATCCACATTCCCCCAAAAGTATTCATTTAGAAAATGTTTAATAGCACTTGTGGCCTCAAAACCCTGCCTTCTCAACCAGATCTCCATTTATTTAACAGAAACCACTGGGCTTTGTTATTGTAAGCCTACCCATTCTCACTCAGAGGGATCTGCCCTCCACTACTGCACATTCTGGCATCCTCTGCCAGACAGGCAAAGTAGGTCTCCTTAGAAAAAATCCCTATCCCATTTTATTTTCATTTTCAGGCCATGCTTTTTCTAAGCTAAGCCACAGTAAGAAGCTCACACTTCTCACAGCATGAAAGCTGTTGCACCCAGAGGCAGTGGTAGGGAAGTACTGACTCCTGTGCAGTCCCTTCTCCCACCCCTAACCCACCACCAACAGCAAAAAACTGAATTACTGATGAAGGCACCTTCTTAGATACCACCTGATTTCCATGGTGATTTCTAGTTGTAGGCAAAGTGACCAACTAGGAATTTATGTATATTCTGTGTTACACCTGGAAATAAAATGCCTCTCTCCTTCAGCTTCACAAACACTACTTGAGGCGCAGACAAGCAAACTGCTGCAGATGCACAACATTCATCTCCTACAAATGTGTTTTCCTGGGGTATGATCCTTTCAGTCAAAAATACCTGTGGCATAAGTTACCATTACATGAAACACTGCGTGGGACATTTTGGATCATTGTAGGAGGCAAAAGGCTCCTATAAATGTGAAAACCGAGGTGCTTCCTAGTTCCAATTTGAAAAAAAATATTCCTCCTCAAAGTGACTCCAAACATTGGAAATTTAAAGACTTCAGTCAAGATCTGAGTGATGCCAGACAGCTTTCAACTCTCTTAATTAGAGACAACTGCCTTCTGAGTTGTGAGAGTGAGTTCATGGAAAATCAGTTTGAAAGTGAGAACTTCAGATTACTTCATATAAAATAGAAGTTGCCTTTTATTACAAGAGACTTTGTCAACTCTGACTTTAATCCTTTCTTCAGGAGGGAAAATAGCCCCATAGATGAAGATGTGGGTCAGCAAAGACTTCTCTTTCTTTCACAGATGCTGAAGAAACTGTATTTCCACCTATTTGCACCTGTATTTGCAACTGCATTCCCACTTATTTCCTATTTTATCTGAGACGACTAACAGGCAGACTGTACACTTGATACACCGAGGTGCACTCCTGCTGAAGACGACATTAATCTGCTGTTTATTTTCCATGAATGCAGACCATACCAGATGCAAAGAAAAACTGTATTTATTTTCGCATGACACAATGTTTCCTTAAAATCAACTGATTTTCCTTTGGGGCAGGAAGAAGCTTCTTGGTTCACAGCAATCTGTTGCTCTAGATGCTATAGAAGAAATGAGGAGACAGAAGGCAGCCTTAGCCTTTGTCGTGTTTCTGAGAAGGTGCTACCATACTGGATTAGTAAAGGCAGGCCAATTAATTAAAATTTTAGAAGAGTAAAATGGTGATGATAATTAGCTCTAGGTCACCTTAACCCCAACACACAAGGAGCACAGCAGTACAATCACGTAAACATCAAATTCTTATTGAAAGCATCTTCACTTGAAGTCTCAAATACAATCTCCAACTGAACTCTTTTGCTAACGAATAACAGGACACACTACAGCTTTTTGCCTGACAGGAAAAAAAGAACAAATCCCTCTGCTAACAGCCCCCAAAACAACAGGAATTGCTGCCTCCCCAAAGGCCTTCATCAGCAGTAGGTTCCAAGCTGAAAAATGCCTAGCTCCCTGCTAGCTCACAGTTTTCTTCTGAATTTATACGTTCAGAGCACAAGATATCCTCACTCACACCAACAGTGTGGCACCACCTTTCAGCTAAATAATGCTAGACTATAAATAGCTGAAAATCAACATGTTTATAACAAATATGCTCATATCGATACAGACATTTAGAGATGATTACTTCCACTCTGTCCTCTTCCCTTTTAACTATTTTAGAGGCGTAAAGCAGGTTTAGCTGCCTACTAACTATAATTTGTTCAACACTTAGTGGTGTTTACAAGAAGTGGCAGACACACTCCCATGTCTGAGAATGCCACGAGACAGCAGATCTCCCCTAGCCTTGCAGCTACAAGTGGCACTTGAGAGGACAGCTTTCACTTAACATCCTGTAAAAGCTGTTCCTATGCACTTCTCAAAAGGACTGAAATACTTAAAACGTGTTTGAAAATGAGATTTGGATTTGCTCCTCTACAGTGTTTTTCAAAAAGCTTAGCCTTAACCTTTATGTCCCTTGATTTATTAAGCTGGGAGAACACTAACAACATTTTGTTGTCTAGCCTGCTCTGATGCGTTATGAATTAGGATACGATGGGTACATTGGGGTCTTTAAGTGATGAATTATTTCATGTACCTGTTAGGGAGTCTTCAAGAAGCAGTCCTCTACACTTTTATAACCACAATGAAATGAATTACGCCACTTCGTTTTCTACCAGAAGACACGAATAAAAGAAGCACACAAAACCAGATTTCCTTATTCAACCATTGAGACAACATGAAAGGATGGGGGAAGGAAGAGAGAAGAAAGGGAAGGAGAGTAAGCATTTACTTTGCACTAAGGGAAAAGGAGATGAAGGTCTAAAGGTTGTGTGTCAAGTTAGCAGCTCAACATCCTTTGAAGGTACCATCAATAAAGGTCAAGAGGAACTAAGTTATGACAGTGAACTTTAAAATCTCTGACAGAACGCTACAACACTGGTTACCACGTGCAGTTCTTTGTTATTCATACTTAGCCATTAGTGCATTTACAGAAAGGTTTATTGATTTACACATACACTCATTTGTCATGTCCTGTGCGGTATATTAATAGCTGTCCAACCACTTCAGCAGCTTTTTTCATGCTTTCAGCCTCTGATTTTGTGTATTTCTGTGGTCATGGCTGCATACAGCAAACTATTAGATGTCAAAGCCTGTTGTTAAAAGTAAGTAGCAAAGTTACTGCAATATTTCTATAGGTCCTTAGGGGATTTTTTTTCTGCTAAGCTGCCACTCTAAGAACAGCTTACCACCTGAACCACTCTGTATCATTAGTTGAAGGAGATTCTGCATTATTCTGCCCGTTGTACACAGAAAATTCATCCTCTGAGAGACTGAACCAGTAATAACACTTCCTTTTCAATTAGACAAATTGCCAGATAAAAACTCAACAGCATCATTACATTGGCTAGAAGTACAGAAAATTACACCTTTGTTTTTAAATCAACATAATGATAAGAACAGCAGCCTTAATTTATTCTTAGCAGCACAGAAGCATTTCCACTGGCCTCTTTCCAGTGTCCTTCGTATTGCTACAGCACCTCCTTGCCAGCAGTGAGATGCGAGCTGCCCCTTACAGCCCACTGGCACTGTTTGCAACTTCACCCTTTCCACAGCAGAACCACACTGGAGCACCACAGAGACCTCCCTTCAGATTTCCTTTCAGCACGACACAACTGTCTTTTCTCTTCAGCCACACTTATAAAATTTGACATATTTTATCTGAAATATCCAGCCAACATTCATCTCAATTCAAATGAAGCGATGAAAACCACAAATATGCAAATTTAAATAACAAAACAGAGAACCATAACAGGGTTAATCATAATTCTGTCTATGAGAAGGCCATGTTGAACCTTTCTGGGCAGTACCACTAGGGATTATTCTTTAAATTCTTTACTGACACAAAAACAGAATGAGGTTAGAACAACTACCAACAGATCTTAAAAGCTGTGTTAGATTACAGCTGAGCTACCAATAAGCGGGGCTGTAGCCTCAGAGAGAGCACTGTAACTTTCTTTTAACATAGGCTAGAAATCAAAAGATATTTATCTAACATCAGAAAGCTAACCACTTAACACCATGCAAAAACCTGATTTAACTGTTTCTAAGAAAATGCAGCCCATGGTCTGTGCAGCTACGTATGATGTTTCATAAATTACTGATGAGCGGATTCACATATTTAAACATGAATTTACACTAGAAGTTATATTTGCTTTAAAGCAATGGATTTCATTCTGACAGAGCTTAAAACATAGGACTTGCCCATTTGTTCCATAGATGTGCAGGAGAAGCAGGGAAAGCTGGACCCAGACTCCCAGTCAGGGCTCATCAGCACTAAGCTCCCTGCTCCCCCCCCCCTCCCATGAGAAGGGGCAACAGGTGTTCAATGGTGAAGCCAACTCCTGGTAAGAAGGGGATAACTATAAGCTCATCCTTCAAATCTACTTATGCTGGATGAATATCTGAACTTCAGCAGCTGAATCAAACAAACTAAGCCAAGTGATTCATACACTGTCGATGAAACCGACTCCTAAAATATATAAAATAAAATAAAATAAAAAGAAAAAAATCCAAACCCTTTATATTCCTGTGAATTCTTCTGTGAAATCTATTAAGCCTATTTTTTTTCCTCCAGAAGTTGTTGCTGGAAATTTTTATCTGTTTCAAGAATGGTAATATTTGTCTTTTATATTTCATTTGATTCTAACGTATTTAAGAATGACAAGCCTTTAAAACCTTCAACATTTTCCTTTCTGACACCACAGAAATGTCTGGAGTTGACATTTTAAAGAGAAGGTTAGGTACAGCTCTAGCAGAGCAGGCTGCGTTGTAAGCCCAGGCTTATCTTCCAGCAAATAAATACCTAAGCTACCAACAGATCTATCAATAATAGCTTTGTCTGTTTACTTGATGCAAATTGTAGCAAACAGCAAATTCTAACATTATTTACTGAGACTGTAATAGACTTACAATATACTCACAGCTGATGTGCTGTTAGTACAGGCCTTTGAATAAGTAAGTAGAATTATAAAGGATGTTATTTTTTTAAATTATTATTCTAAAACTCTTCCAAATGATGCCAGACAAAACATTTTTTGAGGACAAAAAGTAAAACATATAATTTAGCACCAATAGGACGCATAAAGCTGAGTGTTCTTCCTGTAGTTAAGATATAAATGGTATCCATGACAGGATGCAAAATGTGCATATACTTGATAAAACACAGAAGTATGAGCATGGGAAAAAGCAGGACTCCCGTTTTTTATCGTTTATCCTCTGCACAAAGCAACTGTGACCACAGCAGGAGGTTGGAGCTAGATGATTGTTAAGGTCCCTTCCAACCCAAACCATTCCATCATCCATACTAAGAGCACCTTGGCATAAAGCAGTGCTCTGTGCAGAGGACCAGGCAGTCACCTACTGAAAACAGTGCTCCTGGCCTGCCTGAGGAGAAGCAGCTGCTGATGATGAAGAGTCAATCACAGGCAAGAGAACTCTTGTTGCTCATAGCCAGGCAAGCCCAAGAAGCTGTGTGATACAGAAACGTTGGCTTGGGAAGTCAGGAAAGGGGAACGCTGGAGCTCATTCACCCTTCCCATCCATTCCTCCCCAGGGCACCTCCCTAGAAGCATCTCCCTGGGGATGAAGATACAGGCTACAATGCCATCACACAAACGCGAGATCTAACAGTGAAATTTTATGCAATGAACAGTGTATGTGTGTCACAAAAGTAGCTTATTTTCTAAATTTCAACTATTTACACTCAGTGATCTTTCCCCCTGCAAACTTTGAAGCAGAGGCAGCTGCTCAATCTTTTCTCTTGTTTGAAGTGATTTGTCTCCATTTATAACACGCCGTCCCTGAAGAACTCTGAGGCTCTCACTCTAACAGATTTACAGTGCTTCCCCATGTAATATTAACAGGCAGTTACTGCCTCCATCAAAGAACTAAAAATAAAATCCCTGGTCTATGAAAAAAGTATTTGGTCCTGAAATTATAACTGAAACTCAGATTCTTACAATTGATGTAGGTAGATAAAGGCAAGTAGTGTGGACTTGATTCATCCTGAAGGACATTTGGTGTTTAATATTAACCTGATGTTTAACCACGTCAATATCTATTCAGAACCTTAAATTAATTAATCCTATCATATTTCTTCAGTTGCATTTGTTTCTTTTTCTTCTTCTACTTTATTTTTTTTTTTCCTGGCAAAAATTGCAAATTGTTCAGGGAAAACTCTAATTCTCTGAAATTAATACAGAGCAGTGGCAAACTTCTGACTGCCTACGGATCCAAGACTGAAATGTGATGGAAAAAAAAAGGTCAGTGAAACAGTTTTCAAATAAAATATTTGCTTTCATTAAAAAACAAACTTGTTGCAGAAGATGCAGATGGGACTTAAAAGTTGTACTGGTATATACACACACACATATATATATACAAATATTTGTGCAGTTCAAGTATTTGCAGGGCTTTAGGTGCTTCAAAAATAATATGTATGGCAATCTTTTTTTTTTTTTAAGGTTATTTGACTAAAGACAAAATACAAATCCTCTTTAAATAAAATAAAAATCAGATGTTCAGCAAAACTCATATGCTTTTGGGACAGTACTGACAGCAACGAGAAGGGCAACTTTAGAATTACATAAAACTTTAGACAACATCTCCTTCAAATCTTTGCAGTTTTGATCATGAGGTTACTGACACAGTCACAGTTTTCTATTTTCTGTGATTCCATTATCCACACCTTCCCAAGCAGCACACTCAACTCCAAGGTTAATCTAACACAGAGCATCAGAAGAATACAGCATTTCAGATTTATGTATGAAAATTATTATTTGGACAATTTTTTCTAACAGAATCCAATTCTTATTTTTCCCCACTTGTTTAGCTGGGATTTTCATATTAAATGCAGGCAACAGTACTATCAATTCATGGCCCTGGGAAACAAGCATGCAAAAGAAGCCCAAGAGACAGTTTGTCTTTAGAAGACCCACCTCAGTATCTGCTTATAGGAATAAGCCACAAAGGCCTTAAGCTTGTTTTCTTCAAAACGGTGAAACTCACAGATTTAGCTTTTCTTCTTAGCAACTTTAGCATAGCTTTTGAAAGTCTGTCAGGGCACACTACAATAAGCAATTCAGTAATAATAAAGTAATTTCAGAATCTAATTAATTTTAAAAAACAGTGAAATAAAATGAAAACGATGGTCAATGTAACTAAGTAGAAAACCTTGAAATTAAGTAGAAGAAAGACAAGGATTTTACACATCTTAAGGTAGGCATATTTTTTAGATTTCTGGAAATTCTATTTATCCAGATTAGCTTTTCTCTATTAAAGTTTACATGCTTTTTTTTTCTTTTCTTTGTTTTTCTAATACTACCAGTACAAACACGGAATGAAATTTCACAGGTGAACACAAGCGATGGCTCTCATGCTTGAAGTCATACTTTCAGGGCTCTTCATGCACCTGAACAGAAGAGATGTTAATAAATGATGGTAAAATGCAAATGTGGATCTAAAGTTGGCACTCTCCTCATGGAACACCAACATACCCACCACTCTCCACTCCCAAAGAAATTAAGGAACTGAGAATGCTTGAGGTTGACAGAGAGGATCCAAAACTATCATGGATGCTTTTTATTTTCTTTTTTCCCCTGTATATCCTTTAATGTATAATAAACAGTATCATTCACTGTCTCCCTAAAGCAGTTATTTTGGTGTTCACTGAAAGGTGAGGCAACAGATGTTTTGCCTTGTCTCAGAGAAAGAGGATGATTAATTTTTATCAAGAAATATTTTTTCCCCTAATTATTCAAAGTCTTCTCATTTAGTTAAAACAAGAATAGTTCTACGAAATAGAGGAATTTAATCTGACAGCCTGGAAAACACTTACCCCATATACTGAAATGTCACATCCATTCTGTGTGATGAAAAGTCATAGCAGATCCCTGATATCCAGATCCTGATATTCCTTAACTAGGAAAACCAGATTTTCTTGTACAAATAAACTTGTATGATTTCTAATGAATGGCAAAAAATACCTAAGTGGTATTCCTTTTGCAACAGATTTAAGGAATTAAATGATTTTATCACTGACACAATCAGAAAATATTTTTAAACACAATAAAATACAAGATAAGTTATTTTCCTCATTTTACAACATACTTTATTCTATTCCTTTGAAGTTAAAAGGTTTCCACCACAATATGCTATTAATGTCAACCATTTCACAAGTCATAACGTAAATTTATAGCCAGTCTCTCTGTTTTTGACTACGCTGCAGCACTGAGTTATTTCTGAAGGCAAAGTTTCCTGCAACTCCCGTTTCTTCATCACAAGTCACCCACAAGTTAACAGCCCCAGGTACTCAAAAATGAACTTCTTTTGATGGCTTCAGTGATGTCTCTCCCTTCCAGGTAAGGAGGTGAGAAGCAAAGCGAAGCAGAACAAGGCACTGGTTCACTGTGTTACAAACAGCACCGCACGGCATACAGCGTGCAGAAATTGTTTTGTAGCCAATAGCTAACTTCTAATAACTGAATCACAACATTACAGTTCATTTATTGCTAAAAGAAATGAAACTCAATGTGCAAACATCAGCTTCTGTCTTCTGAGAGCTCTGAATGCTTTTCTTTTTCTTAAAAGGCAGAGGAAGTACCAAACAATGCTCTCATTGCACACAGTTGTATGCAGCGGGCTGAATTCTTCATGGATATTTGCTAAATGTTCTGCTCATTTTATTTTTAATCTTTGAGAGCAGAACAGTGAATTTGCAAAATAATTGCATTTTGCTCAACAGAAAAATAACACAGACTCTTCCATCTCTTTAAAAAGTTTCAACAGCTTGGAGCTCTACCTGCTTTTCCTGCCCTGCAGACTACGCTCACTTCATAGAATGAGAAGCCCTTAGAAGCTGCCTGATGTAGCAGCCCCCATTTATCACAGGGAGATTTTACCATCATGCCAGTGATGCCAGGTGCACCCACACTTTGCTTGGCTTGGCTGAGCAGCAAGCATCTTCCTTAGGTGACCTTTCTGACCACCCCACCAAAGTGGCTGTAACCAAAATCTTGCATGGCTTTGGAGCCAATGGATGTGGTTTCTCTGACAGGGAATTGGGAGAGGAATGCCAACTGTACAGGGCTTGAACAGAGCTTGGGCTAAAGTACCATGTCCCACAGTGCAAAAGAGAAGACCTGCCCATTGGGAAGGCTTTCCCCTAAATAACACAGAAATGTGCCAGAGGTGTTTTTTCACTTGGGTAGCTGCACAACTTTGTATTTAATGAAAATAGAAAATATGAAGCTGTACAGAAACATAAACATTATGGTCAGCTACATGGAAAGTACATTTAATTCTAATTATATGCTATGTGTTACCATAAAATACTGAATATTCTCGTATTATTTATTTAATCTTGCTTTTTAGCATAGAAAATTCATCTCTGACTTTATCTGTTGCACTTTTCTTTACAGGCAGACTATACCTCCAAGAGGTCCAAGAGAAGCCTTAGACTACACACTAAGGGAGCACGTAACGAACTGCAGAAGTTGTTCAAAAACACAAGCTTTGGATAACAATAGCACTTTCACATGGATTGTAAGAGATGAAACAATTGTTTCTTAAATGCTACGTGCATTACAGAAAGGACATTCATTAATATACTGTATTTAAAGTCACTTGCTTTTTAAAAATAAGAAAGGAGCATGTTAAGTCAACTTCTCTGAGATTTGGAGGTGTTCCACTAAGAAGCTGGGGCATAAAAAGTGAGGCAGCCCAACAGTCTGGCTCTGTTCTACTCAATGAGCCAAATTTACATTAATAAGCACAACTTGAGAGCTGCCACTGGAACTGCACCCACCTGCACAGGTCCAAACTTGACATAAGATAGCCAAATATACTAACACTAGTACCAAATATGAGGAAATGTTGCTGTTATCTTATTTCAAGCTGCTGTTCAAAACCAGTATCAGTGATTAATCCATTGGCCTAAAGGGAAAACGTGGAGAAAAGAACAAAAATAAATCAATATGTGAAATACTATGCAATGTAATATATACCCAGGATCGATCATATTACTGCTCTGTCAGTACAGTCTGCAATTGGGAAATATCCCTGCCTGGCAGAGGTCGCTAGCAGGGCAAATCAGTTGCTTAAAAACATCAGAAATTCTCATCTCTTATTTCTATTCAATTTCTCTGTGAAAAATAGAGTTTTCTCCTAATATTAGCATGTCCTTTGTTCCAATGAACTAAGAATGCCTGGTTTTACCCATGTAATTCAGTAAAATTTTGAATAGTTACCCTTGGGACACTGTGAAGGACAAAATATTTGATAAAAAGAGTATAAAGAATGCTAGCACTGGAATAAAAATAACAATAATAATAAAAATCCTGTCCCACAAAGAAGGAGCAAGAAGACACAAGTTGTTTCCTCAGTGGTGAGGTTAAGTCAGTACTACACCAAGCAGCTCTGCAAAGGTCTACTGCAGAGGTCTACGAAGGCTGGCTCAGAGGCTGCTATGGTATTGTTCTGCGAGGGCTAATATCCTGGATTTCAAGAAAAGTTAATTAGTCCCAATGAAAATGATGCTTCTGCTACCTGCACTGTCTTACCTGGCAGGACACTATATAAAAAGACTATTTTCTATAAAGCATGTAACACAGCTTCTTTCTGCGTTTCACTCATCCTACTTAAGTTTAATCAAATTAATGTACGTATTCAGTAATCAATTACCCTTGCATGGCACTGGGGAGAGATTACAACGTCCAACAGAAATGTCTTTGTGATGATATGGATCAGATTTAAGGTTACAGAAAGAGCAGTCATTGATTATTTAAGAAAAAGAATATTATAAGTGTCGTTGCTGGTAATTGAGGTTAAAGCAGAATGACATTAAATGCAATACAGAATGGCTGAAAATTGTCCAGAAGCAAGCAATAGACTTTTCCTATGGTCCAAGGCAGCAAACTCCTTTAGGCTTAGAAGAAGAAAAAGGAGAAGCCTCAGCTGCTCCATCACATGACCTCTTAACCAAAAAACCTGTCCCAACTATAAGCCAGTAAGAGGAATGCTAACCAAGAACAAATGCAATGCAGGAGAGGAAGAATTCAGCTTCTCATGGAACACCCAATACAGTCTCATATAAAAACCACAAACCTCAGATTTATTTCCTCATCTGATCCAAAAGGGCAGTTACAGTAACTTTACAAAGGACTTTGTCTGGCACAATAACCATCTCTTGGTATTTTAGCATCATTTGTTACCACTCTTTTTTCCTTTCCTTACAACTTACTGAAAATTTAACAGAAAAACTTGGTCTTACTTCTTCCTTCCTCTTTTTAAAACATTTTTTTTTCCCTAAAACACTTCAATACTAGGACCAAGACCATTAAAATTAGAAAGATTTTTCTTGAAGAGCATGTCTTCGTTGGAAGACAGTAGGAAAACCTGGAAGTTTATGAAGGGGAGCAGTTGTAATTACTAACTGGATGCTTCTCTCTTATAAATAACAGCTAAGCCTTGTATGCATACATACTAACCAGAACGTGTGTCCTGGGTATTTGTGTAGAAAGGGAAGAAGCTCTGCCCTCTAGATGGCATGATGCACCTGCATATCCCAGCTGCAACTGCAGAACCCTGGCAGGCAATTTAATTCCTCCACCTGCACAGGCACAAAAGATGAGGTGGCTGTTCCAGGTCTCAGCAGAGAGGTGACATCTGCTCATGGCTAAAGGCAGAGCAGGGGCTACCCCAGACCCAGTATGAGTTGTCTGTTGGGAGGCAGGGAACAGGTGCTCAGCCTGAGAAGAGACAGCACACAAGTTTGTCCTGGCACCCTATGGGAGGGGGAGCTTACAGCTGGCAGCAATGGGCAGCATGTGAAAACCATTAATTCAAAAACACCAGAGGGAGGAGAAAATAGATTGTTTTGACCAAAAAATCCCAAACCAAACCAAACAAACCCAAAGTCGTCCTACTTAGCATTTAATAGAACTGCGTATTTGCATCAGTCAAACGTGTATTAAAGGATATATGCACGGATATGTGCATGCAGATTTAATGTATCAGCAAATGTAAGGTTACATTATACCTGCATATAGCTTTTTTTTTTTTTTAACTGAGACACTGAAATTATATATTTGGTTCACTGTGATCAGGCATCTGCAGAACCACTACCAAAAATCACAGCCCTGTGTAATGGACCAAAATCAGACTACTCCATATTTGATGTATCTATCCTCTTTATATATTTATAACTGATCTTAAAATCTGTGCTTGTCAACATGACAGATTAAGCAGATTTAAAAATAACCGAGTATTTTATACTGTAGATTATTAAAGTGGCTGCATAATAAAGGCAGTGAATATTGAATTTCACAAGTATGTTAACTGTTCAGTCTTCACATGCGCAGTTAGACATACAGACAACAGCAGAGCCAAACCCACACTGTGACAGGCACTTCTATGATGCAGGTCAGTGTAACTGATAATTCTAGTAATTTGGGTGCAATTAGAACTGCCCAGAATCTCAGCTTAATCTCCAGTTTTGTATTCCTGCAGAGATGAAAATCACTACCAAACTAAGAAAAAGTTCATCACCATGTGAACCTCATTATTGTTTCATCATTTTCCAAGACTACTGAACAGAAATGTGAAGAGAAATCGTTTCTTCTTTGCAAGAGTTGTAAGGGATTCAATTCTAACAGCTGAGGTAAATTAATTGGGATATGCAGCCAGTAAAGGTCCACAGAATACAGGGCTATTCTTCGTGGTGCTACTTTGACACAAACTGCAGCTATTTATTTAGCTTATGAAGTATATGACTTCCCTTACTGCCAGCTAAATTGCACACATTAGTATGCAAATTAAAAATATAAGATGTGATTCTAAAATCTGTTAGAGAGAATTTTCCCCCTGAAATAAGTGCCACTGTGAAGGATGAGAAGGCTTGGCAAAAGGAGCTTTTGTAGAAGCCAGCCCAGAGTGCATACCTGATAGAGACTATTTAAAAAAACTCCTGAGTCCCACTCCGAAATGATAGATGTGTTGGAACAAACACAGTCTCCTAGATCTATAACATACTGTTAGAAAATCTCATTTCACTCAGCAAGGAGAGTGAATTCTCAATTGCACCACACGCCTGAAAGCTATAAAAGGTAAGTTACATTATCTCCTGATTACGTGCAAGGAAGCACTATATATGGAGAGAAGGGCACTCAAAAATCACCATTATTTAAGTTATAAAAGTCAGACTGAGGTATCAGATTCCTTCATTGCAACCTAGCAGGGACTCTTTGTGCAGAACATGGTTAACATTTATTTCAATAGAGAAAATCTGACAAGCTTAATAAAACCAAGATGATTTTCCTTGACTTCCATGACTTACCCTTTCTCCACTGCCAACACCTATTTCTCAGATCTTCTGGCACCAAATCATTATTCCTGTAGACGTATTCATTATTGTGAACTATTCAAAGAGTGTTTGTTACATCAGCCAAGTAAGTGCCACACAGAAAGAGAAAACTCTAAGAAAAAAAGCTATTGGAACAATTCAGAATATCACAGAAAAACCGAATTTATAATCTGCTCTCCCAATAAATACAAGGAATTACAGCAAAAACATCAAAATGTTCTAAACTCAGTTTTTCTTAATGTTGTGTAAAAGTTCTAGAGCTGAATATTTTCTCTAAAGGATCCTACAGTTTGATTGTAATTTTCATGAGTGCATGCACCATCACTTGAGCAAAAATGAACACTACAGGTAAAGTAAGCAAATTTCTAAGAAGTATCCTGACTCAAACAGCCATGTAAATTAAAAATTAATATAAGAGATGGTTTTTTCCACCTAGAAGATGTTGGATTCACTGAATCTTATGCCTACCTACCTTAGAAGATACAAATTAGGAGGAATGTAAGTTTCTCACTCTGTCTTTCTAACATGAAATATCTTGCTCAAGTTTAGGAAGCCATTAACTTTTATTAAAGCCCAAGATCACTGCATAAGCAGGCTGAAGGAGAAAAAAATCTGATACACACCAAAATTCCTTTTACTACAATCTAGAGTATGACATGACAAATAAATGCAGTTTTATATATACCAAACTCTATAAGCTTCCCATTTTAGAAGTCTCTAGAACAGGAATATCAGTCTGAACATATTGTGTTCATCACTGAATTAGCAGATTTTGAAAGAAGACTACTACCTTGGCATCTCATAGCAGAAAGAAGAGTAAATCTGAAAATCTTTAGCTTCACACGAGGCATCAAAGACTCAGAAGCTCGGAATATTGTGACCAAATCCAAAATATTTAACTTCTGGACTGCTATGGTGATGCTTCATGGGACATACAGCTGAATATTTTATTTCTAGACTTAGAAAAGAAAACAATACCAATATGACCTGTCATTTGGACTAAAATTCCCCAGAGGCACCAGATTTGAGTTTAGAAACTAAGAACTTTAAGCTTTCATTGAAAACTGAGTAGTCAGAAAAATGAGATAGGCACAGCCTCCCCATGCCTTTCCCAACAGTCATGGAGGCAAAGATTTAATGTACAGATTAATATTAAAGATTCCAAGAGATGGAACTGTTTGGTGAAAGAGTGGGTCAGGAGTCCCTCTTTAATGAGAACAGTAAATAGTTACAGCAATAAGAGACAAAATCTGAACAGCTCTTCCAATGGGCACAGCTATTTTCAACCTCCCTGTATAAATTCACATCCATATTAACTTTTTCTTGATTCCTGCATACCATGAACTTTGTATGACTTACATAAAAAAGTGCAAAGGGAGAGAGAAAATAGGAAAGTTCTTTCCGTTCCTTAATATTTTAAATGTCTGCAATAAGTTCACTCTTTTTTCTTAAATACTCATCACATACTAACTTAATTCAATGAGTCTACTCAGAAGGTTTGTATTCGCCTTCTACATGAAGATATCATTTTTATTAATATATCTCAGCTGACAAGGTGCACTCACACTGAAAGCAGTTCAGGTTGTGTGCCATCTACGAAGCTTCATGCACTCATCTGCAGTATGTCAAATGGATGGAGAAGCTGCAATGGAAGATGTGAAGGGCAGGAAAGAGTGGCTTGGCAAAAATAGGGTACAAGCATCTGGCAAACAGATCACAGCAGGAAAGGGTGAAAACAGATGGCAAAGAGGAAAACATCCTAGAACATAAAGGAAAGGAGTGACAGGTAGCAGCCATGAGATTTGGTTCTCAAAGGTCAGAAAGAACTGAGCCACTGAAGACGTACAATAGATGAGTTCAAGCATCACAAATGATAGAATGCATTTTCTGTGATAGTACTTGTTCAGGTTTCATTTGAAAATTTACTCATTTCTTGGGTTGCCGGAGCAGTTTGACAGTAGTGTTAACAGCAAACAGCTAGAATCAACTGGGCTGTATCTGAGAGCAGTGATGAATCATTATAAGCCTTTGTAGGACTTTGGAAATACGATTTTTCCTGCTTCATCTACTGATCCCTCACTATTTAAAAAACAGTTCTTAGGCACAGCTCAGAAAACAAATTATAAAAGTCTCGTAGAGCAAGGAAGATTTAAAAGTAAAATAATCCAATAATTAGGATTAAGTAGGTTGGCTTTTGGTGTCCGATCAGCACACTGAACCAAGTTATGTGAATAATCAAGGCACTGGGAAGACACCTCTGGCTCAACCAGATTGAATGCACTGGCCAGAACAAAACTGATTGCTACAGAATATTTAAAACATTGCTACAAAATATTTAGAAGTTATCATTTTTAAATGCAGCAGAGGGATTCAAATTCCTTGTGAGCCGAAGTGAAGCAACAGCATACACAAGAAGTTTATCCAATTATTTTCAGAAGTACAGGCTCTTTGCCCCTAGATAATGCATGGTTTGTTTGTTTTTTTTTTTAATGAAAAATGATACAATTATTATTTTTCTTGTCAATTCATATTGCAGTATGTGGAAAATGAGAAAGGAAGAAAGGAGAACCAGGCAAGAGCAAAACAAAATCACACTCCTAAGGAGTAAAGATCTTTTCTTGAAAAGGAAATAAGTCACTTTCTCTTACCTCCTTTTTATCTCTGTTAAAATCACGTCTCTCTTCCTCTACAGGGCAGTAAAAGCATAATATGGGAAATACTTGACATACTTCCTCATTTGTTTAATGGTGATGATACAAAGGAAATTACCCATTTAATACTTTTGAACATTTAGCTTATTATCCTGAGTGAGTTTTCTCCCAAAAGTTCAATTTATTAAAACAAAACACATTTTTCTATGATGAACTGCAAAAGGGCAAGAGGGCAAACTTCTATAATTAAAATCAGAGTTCTCTTCTAGCAGATATCGGTTTTACTGCAGCTTAGTTTGCTGAAACTTATCACTGAGTCTCACTCACTCAAAAGCAATCAGATTTTCACAAATGGATTGGGCTTTTTATTTGATAAATTCAATGTTGCAATTTAATGTTGCCATTCCAGTGGCTTGCAATTTGATGCAAAGATGCAAGGTTGTAAGCAGCCTTCAATAATTAGTTTTCAGGACCAATGGAAGTTGTGCCTACTACAGAAGATCTGTAAGGGAAGTTAGGACTTTCAGCAAACCAAAGCAACCACTTCCTGGCTGGTGATACTTGTTAATTGTTATGTATATACTGTGTGTTTAGCAAGGTGGTAGTTGTGTCCCTTCATAGGCTACAGTGGACAAATAATCTCTTTTGAAGAGTAAAAACCTACCCAGATTTTTAGAGAGAGAGGCTGGAATTAGATGACTTTTTAGGTCCCTTCCAAACCAAGCCATTCTGTGGTTCTATAAAACCACCCCCACATAATCAAACTTCAAGAATTCCCCACAGCAAGGTAATGGTACACTGCACAAGTAACAGAGAGTAGTGGAATAGGACTGTGTCTGTGAACACAAGAGGCATGCACACTCAGTCATGAAACAGAAAACGTGCTAGCAAGAACATGATATTGTAACCTAAATGCAGGCACTGCTCATCCCATATCAGGTGGACGTACTGCTTGGTGCACTGTGTGATGCATCATTCAAGCCCTCTCCTGCCATACAGCCCAACAAGCCTCACAGGAGGCAGCACATCTGCACTTCGGTTACAGCAGTGACATACATCTGGTGATCTCTAGAAAGATGGGCAGTGGGCTCTTCAAAGGGTAAATAAGGAGTCAATCCTGCATATACATGCACAGGGGAACCAGCACACAAAGAAAGCTGGAATTCAGATTCTTTTATTTTTCCTGCAGAATCACCTAGGATCTATACTTTAGACACAAAACTTTAATTCTGCCTCTTCTATAATCTGATTTACTCTACGCTTCATGTGTAAAATACACAACCCAACCAGACCAAGCCTGAGCATTAAGGCCTGAGCTGTTTTCATGTCCTTGAGTAAAAGTATAAGAGTATGCCCAGGCAGACGGAGCCAGGAGAAACCAGCCAGCTTTACAAGGTATTTGACTGCATGCTCCATTCCAGCTCCTCACCTGTCTGCAGATATTGTACCAAGGCAGAAATGAAACAGATGGTACAGGATGCACGAAATGTGCAGCTGAAGCAAGGAATGATTGCAACCTTTTTAAGTCTTCATCCCAACTCAATTCACAATCCCTTTTCTTTTTGAAAAAATGAGGAGACATGCGCTGTGTTAAAGGACATACTAACAAGAACAACAAAAAAATTGCTGCTGAAGGAGAACATTTTCTGAAACAACTTTCACTAAGTACTCCTTGGTCATTTAGTTCAGAGCCCCATCACCTTGCTTCCTTCACAAACAAGAACTTTCTAAGGAAGCTGCAGCACTGCAATGGCAAAGAGCGAAGCCTGGAAGAACTCAAACATTTCATACAGTTAGACATAGTTAATTCATGCTGAATTATCTTCACTGCATAAATGTCTGTGCAAACGACAGACTTTAATAGGCCTTCAAAGCTGACACACTATTTATCACTGATTACATTTTTTAAATCAAAGTAACTATGCCTTTAACAGACATGTTTAGATTAAGACTGACACTAACTCAGTATATCAGTTTAAGTCACTTGCAATTATGCAGGTGCTTGGGCAGCCTGTATTTCTGTCAGTGAAAGCTAAATTGAGGCAGAGAGCCCACATCCGCACTGAATAACGAAGCCCTTGTCCCAGGGGACAGATACTGCTTCTCAAATGTAGAATATTCCCAAAGTTTTCCTCTCTGCACTCTAACTGTGTGATCTCTTCTTGCTGCAGAAAGGTTGTCACAGTGATTGTGTAAGCATAAAATCTTGCTCTGAGAGCCTGTATAATAGCTAACATGCCCAGGAGGTCCAATAAAGCTTTGTGAAAAACTTCAGTTATACGCATATGATTTTGGAGATCTATCAATATTGCTTTAATGTAATTTCATATATATCTACATATAATCGTATGCAAGGGTTGATGCATGTCCATAATCAACTGTATTTTGTTGTACATAGCTGGCTACCATTAAAAAAAAAGAAAAAGTTACCTTGAGTGAGTGATGAAAGAAGAAAGAAGTATTATTCTACAAAGGAGTTTATGTTATTTGCTGCACCTCGTTAATATTTCAGTTTGTGAAGCACTCCAAATAAACAGAGAAGTTATCATGAATTTTTGTTCCTGCTTCGTAAGAGTTTTACGGCATTTGATCAAACCTGCTGAAGTAAATTAGGTGGCATTTCATGAGCAGCCAACTAAAAATGCTGAAGGCACAAAGGAGTTTTGATATCCAGGAAATCACAATTAATTTCAACTACATAAAATGGAATGCGAGGCTGCACGAACCATTTGTTATTTGTCACCTGTTTCATTTGATTAGAAACGTATGGTATTTATCAGTCTGTAGAGTGGAAATAGAATTTGCTGTAAATGATAAAGAATGTAAAAAGATTACAGGTATAATATACATATATGCTTCTTATCAAAGGATATGATAGCTCTCACTTGGGCAGACTACCAAGACTCTATATTATACTGATTTTTATTGTTCAGTGAGAAAATTTCTAGGTTAAACAGAAGTTAAAAGCTAAAAAGTACTGCAGACATTTATTTGACAATACATTTGACAGCACCCAAGAACAAGAAAATATATTCTAAATACAACTCCACTGATAAGGAATTCATTTAAAGAAAGTTCTTTCTGAAAATGAAGCCCTGTTTCCCACTTAAAGCTGATAATTTGCCAGTCAGTATCCAACAGACCAAAATGACTGCAGCTTTCCTCACCCTGACAGAAATTCCAGAAGAAAACCACCACTCACCTCATATCTACCAAAACAGTAATCAACAAAAAAAAATAAAAAACAATTCTATGCATGGAACAGGAGCTGGTTTTGCCCATATAGGTACTCAAAAGGGCAAAATCTAAATCTGTGATGCTATACAAATACTGACTAAACTATCCATTTAGTTCTGTGCTGATGGACAGCTTTTCTTGTTTTTCTCTTCTTTCACTGCAAGTTAGCTTGGACTTATTCAATGCTTTTTCTGTTGTTGTTGTTTGTTTGAATGTAACCAGTCAAGAGAAGGTATTCATCAGAAAAACAAACAGTTGACTCAAAGCATTTGTATAATAAAAACATGACATCACTCGCTCACACTTCTCCCTGGATGAACACTGTAAACTACCTTTAAATACACATATATATGTGCACATGTATATATACTATCCCTAATGACAAAAGAGGCATCAGCAGTAAGATAGGTAGGGTGGAAGGTTGGATGCTCTAACAGACTAGTCTACATCCTGGCACAAGCAAAACTTGTCAAAAACCTGAATGATCTGAATAACTGAATGAATAAAAAACAAAGTAATATAAAGAGGTATGATTTCTTAAAGTGCTGATATTAATGAAATTATAGTAAAATCTACTAATGCAATGGGTCTCATATTTTCATGTACTTCCAGTATGTTACTTATAGGCAGCCTTCAGACTCTACAGTGCACAGATGGAGGAGCAACTTCACTAAGTATTTTACTAGAATCACTGATTTTATTAATTGTGGATCTTGCAGTAATATCTAATCATGTAAAGTAAGATTAAAGATTCTGACACTTACTTCACAGGAACTGGCGAACAGCAATTCCCTTCTTTTCATACAGATTAATAAAATACTTAAAGTAATTACTCTGTATATACTAAAGGATTCAAACTGTTAATTGCATATAACAAAAAAAACCAACACATGTAACAATTAATAAACCAGAGTCCTTGACATCACTATTTACATTCCTCAGGACAAAAATAAGTGCATGAATACATGCCATTAAGCAACACACAATTAACAACATTTTGTTTTAATTATCTTAGACCACAATTAATGGTTCTGTAGTTCATCTTCCTACTTTGATAGCTACTTAGACTATTTATGTAGATTAATTATTGATGTATTGGAATTCACTAATGTATGTTTTTAACAAACCTCTGCATAACACTGACATCAGTGAGGGGATCTGTTCACTCACCTTCCAGGTCCAGATTCTGTCAGGCTTAAATGTTATTCTATATATCTGGGCAATTTGCCACAACTGATAAAGGCTGTGACATTACTGAAAAACTCCTATCACTTGAGGACTTGCTACTCTTTGCATCCCTTGCCAAGTTTAGTTTCATGTGTGCACTGTCTTTCCTGATCCCATCTCTGCATGTCTAGGCGTCATTGCTGTACTCAGGCCACACATCCCTGCTTCCACTGCCTATACTTTTCCTTCTTACCTCTCAGTTTGACCAGCAGGTCTTTTCTCAGCCATGTGGGCATCCTGCCTCCACTGTTTCATTTCTTATGCTGAGTGACAGACAGCAAGTCACTCCTAAAAAACTTCTAGCCCTTGACTTCAACATTCCAGTTGTGTGATTCATACCAGCACATTTCCATGACAACAATCAAGTCATCATTTTGTAACTGCGCTGTGGTTTCCAATTCCTGCTTGTTTCCCGTTGTGCACTCATGTAGAGACACTTCAGCTGGACTACTGGACACATTATCACCTAATTTCTTTGAGACAATTCACAGCTATTTCCCCACTGCTTCCTAAAGTGGCAGTGTTCCCTACCACTGCTCTGTCATTCAGATATACAGCCTCTTCCCCAGCTGAATCTAGTTTAAAACTTTGCTAGTAAGTCCAGCCAGCCTATATATACACCATAGATGCACCCCATCCAGAATCAACATGATCTTGAAGTTGCATTCAAGGTTATAGAACCTAACATGAGTATTGGTGAACTGGGAAAGATTAGAATTATACTACAGGGAAGATTCAGTGCGAATAAATGAATACAGCAGGGGGCAGAGTGGGCTTTTGTGTGTGAAACTTTTGTATTTCTTACCTCCAGAGCTTTCAAACGCTCCAATAGCAATTTTGTCTTTTCTTTTTCCTCTTCAGTGCTGTTACTTTCACTTCTTGAATCTTCATCTACTGCTGTGTGATTTTTTTCCATGCCTTCTTTGCATTTTCTACTGTCTTCTGACAGCTTTTCCTGAAACAATTTTTTTAAATGTCATTACTCACAGGAAGAAATGAAGTTAACTATACAGCTATCTTCAGATCTCCCTTTATACAAATTAAAAAAAGACAGAGGAAATTACTACTTATTGTACTTACTAAATGGAGTTATGAAGGGTTTGTTTAATATGCTGCTAGGCCAATTCAACAAAAATGTATACAGAAATGAACTACTACACTTAGATTAGATTTTTACCATTTGGAACTCATCTTTTTTTAATAGAATAACTTGAATTTTCTTTAAAAGTTGCAATGAAAACTGAACACGCTGTCTTTCAATGGAAACACTGAGATATAATGTAATTTACTATTAAGGAAAAGCAAACATCATGCCTGATATATTTAACTTTTTCATCGTCTTGAGCTAATATCTAATCTACTAAATATTGGGCTACAAACCAAACTGTTTCCCAAATGCTGATCTTAAGATCCATGCTAATAAACAACTGACTGCAAATTTTTCGGAAGTGCCCTCACTTCTTGTAGGACAGTCAGACTGGGTATTATTAGCTGCTGCTGTTTAATGGCTGTTTAGTTTTAAAAGATGTCTATAAAAATCCTAAGTTTGAATGCTGAATCACTCTAATACCATTAATTATACATAAAGAGCAAGTAAAACATAAAGATTATAAGCAGAAAATAAAAATTCTATCTAAGGAAAAGAACATGTATTTTCATGAAGAACCAATCTAACTTGAAAACTGCAAATATCTGATAATTCTTCAAGAGCAAAACATTGTCTTAACTAAAATCCATAAACACAAATGAATTAAAAATCAGCACTGTGAACCATGTTTAGCCACATCTTTTTAAAAATCGAGCTAGATTAGAAATGGACTACTACCATGTTAGAACTTAAATCAAAAATCAGTTTTATAAGTTATGGGCTCACTCAGTGAATATTCTGACAGCAACCACAAGGCACAGAGCCTCAGAAAGTTTACTTCAAAGAGCCATTCCATCAAGCATCCAGCATTACTGTTGTCATGATCACAAAGGAACCATAAGTATAGCCATGTTTTATTCTTGCTTGCTACTCCCTGGCACAGTGATAGAGCATCCATAAAAGAGCCATTAAACCATTTTCCCTTCAAGTTATCTTGATGAGTGCATTTCAATGAACTCAAAACCTAATTTAACATAGGTACCTCTTTGTTGTATTTCAAACACAAACAGTTATTTTTAGGAGAGACACATATACTGGATGTGGCTCACATACATAGAAGAGATAGAAGAAAGCATAGCCTGTGATATTTCATCACAGAAGGGGGAGTAATGCAACTTCAATCAGAGTAAATCCCCGACATCTATCACCTAAGGAAGAAACCCATTCATCTTCTAATTACAAAATCTGATGAACTTGGCACAGTAGTGGCATTTTCAAGAATAAATATCCTGTGATATCCTATGATGTGCAGGAGAATGGCACCTTCTGCTTGAATGTGTAAGTACAGCTCACACATTTACTAATAAACCAGTGTATATCATGAACTCTATCTGGAAAAGCTGTAGAATAAAGATAATTTGTGCTTAAAATCAAGTTAAGGGGAAGATGGCAAAGGCTTTGGGTAGGACAGATTCCTGCTAATGTCAAAGAAAGCTGCTGCAAGAGAAGGGCAGAAGAGAGAATCTTCCAAGTGGAAATACAGAACTCCTACATGATATCGATTAGCAAAAAAATGGGATAGAACAGCTTGCTCCTTTTTTTCCCCTAGATTCCTACACTGCTTGTATTACTACTGTTTGAAACTTCTATAATATCTCTGTTGTATGCCTCATGTATTGAACAATTAAAGTCGGGCTGGATTTGCAAGCTGAAGAGTAATATACTCTCAGGGCAGAAGTAGAGCAAGGCAGAGCAAACGCTATCCTGCTGATCAATGCAGTTTCATTTCTATGAAGAGGTTCCAGGTGGAAACTGTGCTCTGGCAGTACGTCTGGCAGGCAAAAATAACAGCAATGAAAGACCAACCAGAGCCCCGCTCTTGATCTCCCCAGAGCAATTAGAATTCAAGACTGAAGCCTATACTGATATGCAAGCAGCCTGATGAGAATTCCACAGTAAAGCTTCATTGACGTCTCTAATACCCTGTGTCAACAAAGAGACAATAAGAATATGAAATATTCAAATCTTTCTATAAGGAAACCAGGATTATGCTCTTCACTGCAGACCTGTTCCCACTGAAATTAATGAAAAACTTACTATCTAGTCCCATCTTGCAGAAGCTTCTCAAGCTGGTCTAAACTGTTGCTGCTTTCCTCCAACCAACAGTATGGTGCAAATCTAAAATGACATCCTACCCTGACCATTATTTCTACATACTCAGTTTGCTCTATAAATCAAATGAACAGCAGACTGATGATGAACCCTTTGATCAAACACTGCAGGTCCTACAGCCAATAGAAAACAACAGATGAAAATACAGCCAGCATTCTGGAAGTGGCAAGCTTTCTAGAATCAATGGGAAGATATAAATCACTGAAGACACTGATCTATGAAGCCATACAATGCAGCGACCTGACTGAGACTCATTACAAAGTTGGCTTTCAGTTAGTTGAAGTAGAAAATAACAATAAATTAAGAGAGCAGGAAATATACTTGGAATTCCAAATGATAATTTTCCTGGAGTATGTAGGAATATAAATAAATGTTTAAAGCCAGTCTTGCCCACCTTTGAGACCGCTGGACAAGAAAGTGTTTCCACTATTTATAAATAAAGGAATGACCAAAGTAAGAGGAAAGATCATACGGAAACTTGCAAAAAGATGAAAGACATCAAATTAGTTATTTCAGAAACCACCTCCTCCTTTTTACCAGATAGGCAATAAGCCGAGCCTTTGGAGCCAGCATTACTCACTGGGAGCTGAGTTCAGTGCCCTTCCTTCAAGAAGTCATCTTTCCAAGGAACAGACAAATGTCAAAGGGATGCTTAGCCAGATATTTCTTACCCACTGCCATCTCAAAATTGTACTTTTAAAGTTTCACTGGTAGTATCTTGGCTTGCCATTCCTTCCCTTTCTTCATTCTTAAGTTGCTTTTTAAGAATTACAGCATACAGACGTGCAAAGGTGGAAAAAATGAATCCTATTTAAAATATTTAAGTTTGCACCTACAAATTCCTCAAAACAAGTGGGCTAAAAGTCCGATGATGCAAAGTATAATTTAAAAAAAAAAAAAGGCTCAGAAGAAATCTGTTCTAGATTTCCTTTTTTTACAATGAAAAAAAATGATCAGTCATTATTGGAATCAGGGCTCTTCTCTAGTAGTAATGACAAACACATTATGTGAAATGATCACATAGCTCCTCAGGCACCTCACATTCCAATTTTTCCTAATTTGCAATTTTACAATGCAGGAATCACCTATACAAATTAAAAACCTTTATGAAAACAGAAATCTTTAACACTGTTAACCAAGCTGCCACAAGAGGAGATCTCATTGAACGCATGAAAAAAAGCAGCTGCAGCACAGTCTATGCTATAGCTTCCAGCACGAGAAATGGAAAGTCTCACACTGAGGAAGGAAGGACCTCATGCACCAATACAGGAAACAGCTACACAGAAAGGTATCTGATAGTAGGAGGCAGAGAAGACAGAGGCAAGGCTTTTCTTGGAAGCTGCTTGATGAGAAGATCTTTTTGAACACGTTAGAACTCGATCATGATCTTTTTTTTAACATGAAGTTTGATATATGGTCACTGGAACAGGTTATCCAGAGGATCTTGAATCAGAGACACTGCAAAGTTCACGGGAGAAGTGGCTAAAGTAATATATTATAAATTAATCTGTACTTTACAGTACTGATTATGAACAGCAATACTTCCCGAGGTCATGTCACAAAATTCTGCTTGAGCCAAACAAGAATTTTAAAAAGATCGAGATATTTGAGATGCTGATTTTCTCAATGAGCATTTGATGATGACTTGTTTGTCTGGAAGTTGACAAGTAATAATTAGAAATGGCATCCTTACTTACAGAAACTAAAGATCATGCTCATATGATTAACGCAACCTCCACAGAAGTACAGCATTTTGGATGCAATGCAGTAAAGACCTCTCAAACTATCTTTGTGCCCATTTACAATGTCAGATTTTGATGCTAGAGTTCATATTTTTTTTTAAATTCCTTTTAATTCTTCAACTTCCAAAATGTATACGTACGTATATTGTACATTGTATATATATGATTTTATAAGGGCTACAAATTCAAATTATTCTGATTAATGCCTGCATTTTTCCAAATAGCACACTTAAGTCACACACACACAAGAAAAATATATATGTAGAACACATATTACTGCTAACGATTACTTAGAAACACTTGAGAGAAAACTGGGCATTTTTTGCAGTGGAATTACTGGCAGATTATATAGTCAGTGGTAGCATGCACCCCAGAATCCAGCCAATGTGGAGCCCAAGCTAACGAGCTCAACACTTCAAACCATTTAGCACTTCCCATGAGCATGTCTCAGAAGCTTCCCCGGGCCTTTCAAAAAAAGGTAAGCACTGTACAGCATCTTCGATTTCACTAACTCAACTGGTAATCCAGGTACATTCCTTTAGTTGTACACTTTTAACACTTTCCTGCTGTCACAAAGGCACACTGTTAACCTCCAAAACCTGAGCTGCAATTTATGAAACCGTATACAGAATTGTGTATGTGATAATAAATTCTAAATTTTGTTTCTTGCAAGGCCATTCTATAGCTTTGATATATTCATAGACTATGTACTCTCAGTGTATTTTCACTGCAGACCTCCTAGTGCTCAGCACTATTCTTCACTGCAAGTGAGAGATATGAAAAGAGAATGTTCAGACTGCCAATGTAGATAAAAATAGTAGATGAGGGTTTCTTTGTACTTGCACGAAAAAACAGCCCCAAGCTATGCACAATGAGCTCAAACAATTTGACTGCACAAACTGAAAAAAGGCAGCAATTGCTCCAAGGACTACTGACTTAAAATTCTAAAAAGGCTTAAAATGTTTTCCAGCATCATCCTACTCACCTTTCTCTCCCTGGCATAATCTTTTTTCTTTTCTCATAATGAATTGCTTAATGTGGCTCAATGCCTCTTACAAATGACCTCTGACACTTTTGCAGCATATTCTGATGCGTTTTACAACCTGTTTCATTTAGTCAAACCTTAAGTACAGAAAGAACAATTGTACATTAAGTCGGAGCAATGTGAAGTCGGACTGATGAATAGTGTCTCCTACTGGATGCTTTGTAAAAGGACCAGCTACTGATGTCACTCTGACATGAATATGGCTATCTGCAATATTTTTTTAATTTGCTTTATTTGCAAATGGCAGCGTGCTTAAAGCATGACCCACATCTAAAAATTACATACAACCAGATGGCACAGTCCAAATGATTTCTCTTATAAAGCTATTAAATGCGACTTCTGTTTTTACCCAGTTTACCTGTGTCTATGTATTTAGCTGTTCTCGTGTATCATTTCCTCTCAGTGGAAGCACAGACTTTGCTTTAGATAGAATATCAGCAAATAAAATAATTGTACATTTTTGTTTACCTAATAGCTCTTGTTCAGAAGAAGCTGACAGAAGTTGAAGGAAAGGAAAGGAATGCACATGTATCAGAATATTTTACAGAATCATCCCAAACTCTTCACAGTTTAACATTAGCACTGTCAGGAAAAACACAGAAGTTTTTCTTTTACATCACTGGATTTGATTTACAGATCGAACGTAGTGAGCAATAACACTCCCTAGATTAAATATGGGTGATGGAAAAGAGAACAAAGTACTTTCTTTATGTTTCTGATACGAGCCTCCTACCACTCGTTTATCAATCCAAATGTTCTACATATTATTTTTCTCTCAAAACATTCTGAGCATTCTGTAGTCACACTAGTAAAATTCCCAATGATGCTTTCATTGGCTGTTCCATGGATCAGAAATACATACTTTACACAAAGTTTGGATCAAGAGGACTGTAATAAAGAAAACCTTCACAGTAATCACTAAAAGTGAACTTAGCAGACCAGTAAGAGTAGCTGGAATGTCCTGTTCAGAGGTCCCCCATCTGAAAGTCAGTCCAGGGTATCGAAGTGAGCTATTCTAACCTGTGGCCAGTTACTGCTGCTGAAACCATCCTGGCTTTAGTATACGGACACTCACAATATCAGCATCACCCTCCTCCCTGGCACTTCAGGTGTCAAAATCAGTGACAGTTCCGGAGTTGACTCCTGCAAGGCAGGCCTCAGGCATGGGGATGGCAGGGCAATGCTCAGCGCGTTTGTTTTCTATCAAAATGGAACACTTCAGCAATGTTCAATAGCAAGGACACTGGCAGAAAAAAAAAGGTATTTCAAGAGCTAAGCTGTTTCTTCCTCGTATGTGAGATCATGAGAATACACACCAAGATTTTTTACGGAGGTACTTTCCTTACTAATAGGTTTGTTAGTACCACTCTTCAAGTAATCACCTTTCCTCTCAGCAAATCTATACGCAGCATTTTAACTTTCCTGAATGAGTCTGTAAGTACTAAACTAACTACACTAGACTGAAGTGGCAGCACTAAAATACCTATCCTTGACTGAAGTACCAACAAACCAAACTATTCCGAAAATTCATTTGGTAAATTTTATGTAATTAAGGCAATAGAATTAGTCTGCATTTAAATTGCCAGAAAGACGCCTATTTTTTTCCCTTTGCAACCCTTTCACATTTTCTTTTTAATCATGTCTTTTTACCACTTAGAGGAAGGCCAAATTGCTCTTTTTAATGAAATGAAGCAGTTCAAATGCTGTTTGTTGGTAGTGGTTTGGTTTTTTCCCCCACAAGAAAGTCCCCTTAGAGCTTATACTTGTTGATCCAGTTTTCTGTACATGGTTTCTTTTCAGAATATCACAAGTAGCTCTAAAGAACATATCTGAAGATGAGTATTAACTAATGTTTTAGAATGAGAGCAATATATTAACTGAGTAGTTTACACCATGAGCACAAGTACTGAAGCTGACCTAGGAAGAGACCTGTTTGGTTTGGAAAAAAAAAAAAAGAAAAAAAAAGTATATTATTACATAATCATTTTTTTTCTTTGATCAGTAGTGCAAGTCTTTTTCAGAACAAATATATCTGTACCGGTATACTGTTATGTCCATTCTTATGGTTAAATAATTTTCAAAGATAACATGTACTTTGGCCCAGAAAGCCAACTGTATCCTGGGCTGCATTCAAACAGAGGTGGTCAGCACTGATCTCCTGTGCTCTGCCTTTGTGATGCCCCATCTGGACTATTGCAACCAGGACTGGGGCCAACATCACAAGAAAGATGCAGAGGTGCTGAAACAGGTACAGAGAAGGCCACGAGAATCACGAGGAGCACCTCTCCCATGAGGACACATTGAAGAGATGCCTCTTGGGAGATCTCACTGCAGCCTTCCATCACCTAAAGGAAATCTACAGGAAAACTGGAGAATGACTCTTTAACAGGGAGTGTAGTGACAGGACAAGAGGGAATGGTTTTAAACTAAAAGAGGGTAGGTTTAGATTAGGTATTAGGAGGAAGTTCTTAATTATGAGGGTGGTAAGGTACTGGAACAGGTTGCCCAGAGAAGCTGTGGATGCTCCATCCCTGAAGGTGCTTAAGGCTAGGTTGGATGGACTTTGGGCAATCTGGTCTAGTGGCAGGCATCTGTATGGCCTTTAAGGTCCCTGCTAATCAAAGCCATTCTATGACTCTATGGCTTGACCTTCAGCCTTGGAATACCAAAGAACACAAACTGGAATTCAAATGATTGACATAAATGGTCTCTCTTATTTCTTAGTCATTATCTTCACTCAGAATTAGGGAAATAAAGATGGTTCTTATTAATGGCTAGGTAAGTGTTAGGTCAACAAAATGCTTCTGCAATCCTACATGGATCCAGATAGACTTGGGACAGGCCAAACTGTCTCATTAAAATCTTTTGGTCAAGTGCCAGGAGAAAGACCTCAGAGCTGGGAGCTCTGAAAACAGCTGTCAGATGGAAGCTGACAACAATTCCACGGAGATCCCACTGCTCCATTCAGAGTCAGAGCTGGGCTGGAAGTAGCACTAGGTGCCACGGGAAGCACTCTGCAGCAGGACAACAAATTGGCCTTCGTATTCAAAGATTTTGGCATCTCTCCAAACAGCAGAAAGTTTATCTGAAAACTCATAGCTCCTGTGAACTCCAGGAGGTTACTGCAACCTCTTAGGATGACTAAGCAGTGGTATATTAGAGCCATACTCTTTTCTCACATGCAACTCTTGAATTAAGGAAAGGACAACCATAAGAACACCATTAAGGGCAAGATTCAGGCTGCAGGTAACCTGCTGTGCATAAATGAGAAGTCTTTGTACATATTAGGATGATCTTCATCTGTCAGGCTGTGAATCTCCTCATCATCTTGTTTTTCAGAGTGTCTATGAATTTGTTATGCCTGTTTCATACGTATAGGGTTCAGCTAATGTATATGGGCTGGTTTTTGTGCATTCATTAAAAAAAAAAATAAAATATAGAGGAAAGATAAAGCAAAAGATAAAAATAATACAATAATACTATATTGTCAAGGAAAATATAAGTGGAAAATTACAGCAATTATAATACATAATGGAATCATCATAGCAGTCAATCTTCACTACTTGTTTTTATAGATAGATAGAAAATCCTGGGAAAGTGAGAGTAGCTTGTTTTCTGAGAAACACAGACACACAAATTGCAAATTCCAGTTATAAGACTTCAGTTATGCTAAGCATAATCTCATTACTTTGTTGCTGTATTACAAACAAATGATCAAAAGGGGAAAACTATTTGCACACAAGTTCCTTACGACAAAACTGTAGTTTTGAACATTGCATGAAAAACACATCACCCTCCTTTGGAGACAAGAATCCAACCTCAATTTATTTAAATATGGCAACAAATATTTAACAGAATCTCTGCACACTGGTGGAAAGCCACTAGAAGAAAAACCTGTAAGGAATTACTTGTTACAGAGCTGGTCCTGGATTTCTCTGCGTGGAAAAGCAGAACAAGACCAGGTCCTCATGTCCCTGACAGTCCAACAATTCTAATGAAGCTCCCAAGAGTGTGGGAGGCGCCGCTTCAGTCCTTCCCTGGGAGGCACAAAACTGCCAGGCTTTGCATTGTAATATTCTCCTTCGTAGATGAGGGGATCTGGCTGATGCAGTCTCCTGTGTGCACTTCCATCCCAGAGATGTGAGTTTAATTTTAACGATATATTTCCTCTCTGCAATAGAAGTTGGCATTAAAAATTCTATGTGGATTTCAACTAGGGAATTCAACTAGTGCCATTTTTCCAATTCAAGACATGTCCCTTCTATAAAACGTTACACATCAATGGCCTGAACATTAAACTTGCATAATTTTGTGTAAAGATAAAATTATAGTTGCAACAGATACAGGTTTTTTCCTCATGATAGAGCTGCTGACACCAATGTCTGTCCAAGTTTGAAGTGAGAGCCTCAACAACTGTTCCACATTTGATTCTCACAAAACACACCAACAAGAAATCAGGTTGATCTGGCCAACATTGCCACCTGAAATATGCCTGCATCATTCATGTAATCTCACCTCACAGAAGCCTATTTCAGAAAGCAACTAGCAAAACACTCCAGGCTTCACAACTGAGAGATGAAGGTCTTTTAGAATTGACATTATTTTATCTTTGTATTGAAGTTATCAGTCTCAAGAGTCATCACGAGTCTTTATAATCTCCTTTCCTACTTGTAGCTAAGGCAGGCACACGAACACATATTTACATCTAGCAAGAAGGCAGAAAATGGACCTGAACTTTCTTCAGCACGAAGCCACTCCAGTGAAGCTGCAACATGAACATACTACTGCCCTGGTGGTGATCTCTGTGAACGAGACAGATATTCCCTGTGGGGCTCTGTGCACCACTCTTAAAACACTGAAACCTATGAAATCACTTCTGAAGTTACTTACCAAATCCTGCCATCCCTCCAGACCAAAGATCCCCACCACCACCCAGCTAGCTCTTACTTGGCTTGAAGAGTCCCTCTAAATTCCTAGGCTAAAACTGTTCAAACTTTCTGCTACCAATTAGAGAGTTTATTCTGATGGGTGCCAAAATGGACAGAGGGACAAACATGAGAAAGGACACTTACCACTATCAGAAAGATATGGAAGGACTCAAACTCCTGCTCTCAGTTACGCCCAGGGCCAAAGAAACCTGAAGCATCCAACTACTAAGGCTGCCCATAATCTCCATTCAGTCTTTCAACTAGACTGCTTGGTGATGACTCAACAGCAATAACAACAGAATGGGTTCATTCTCCTCAACAAATTTCCTAGCAGAGGTTCATTCTCCTCAACAAATTTCCTAGCACAGACACTTAGGGATGATTGGGCCTATGATGTTAGATGGGGATGGGGTCAGGCTGTGTAACAGCCAGGATGTCAGTTCCCAGCAAGGGAAAGAATCTGCTCCCCACTGCAGTATTCTTTTGGAGAGTTTACTTCAAAGAAGCACAGTGGGGCTCTGAAAAGGTTGCAAAGGCTTCAGTCACGAGTACTCATTTCCCCACAGCAAAAATTCTCCACTTGCAATTATATAAATATAAAAATAGCTCCACTTGCAATTGATTCATTTCCTATTAGAAGAATAGTAATAGTGTATAGTATGCTGAGCAAAAGTTTGGGAGAAATATGCCTTTTTTCAAGTCTACCAAAATACAAGAAGTCTTTTTTTACTTTTATCTTTTCCTACTCATTACTTGGCTATAAGTGCTCCTGTTATCAGAAACAGCAGTTCATACACATTGATGTCATCTTAAATGTACTTGAGAGTAAAAAGGTATGTTGTTACCACCTTCTTATAGACAAAGGTAAAAAAAAAATAGACAGATGAAGTGTATTTGCTCAAGGAAAGAGAAACATTTGTGTCAAAGGAAGGAATCGAAATCTAATCTCCTGAACACAATGCTTGAAACGGCACATTGTCCTTCCCCTCTGATGCCATGTCTGTCCTGAGTTTTACTGCCCATCTTGACAATTCCAGAATTGTAACAAATCATGAACTTACAACAAACACTCTTCCCCATCTATTTTGATTACTGTGCACTGACAGAAAAGCAGTTCAAAGAAAATCTGAAAGACAATGAGTGATCTGTAACCAAGTAAGACTCTAGATATTTGGTAATGTGATCAAGCAGGGAACTGACTCTAGTTTTTGATATCCAAAGCACAAACTTAGGAAGAAGAGTCTGCAGTGGTGCTCATTTTAGCTTTTTGGATTGAAGTACTGCTCACAATTATTTCTGCAGATCACTTTCCCTGTAAAATAAAGTAGTAGTAGTAATACGTAAGTAATAGTATGACAGTTATAGTAACATGTAAGGTATTACTTTGGCCTTTCAAAGTTTTACTTGTAGCTGGATAATGCCCCTTTGAAACACAAAAGCTCATACACTAGAACCATTTCATCATATAAACACTAAAGCAAGAAGCATGATGGTTCACATGAATTCAAATCACAAGTACTCATATCTACATTTATGTGAGTGTTCATTATAAATGATCCCAGCGTTATTATTATGCAAAATGGTAACAGAGAATTTTATTTACAATCCTGCTTCTATAGTCATTTACCCTAAAGAAATCACGTCATCCATCTGTAAGTCCAGCAAATTAAATTCTCATAGGGCAGCCAGCTCTGTGGAAGGGGTTAGAATATTTTGCTGAAAGTAAGAATCTTGATAAGACATGACACAATATTGTAATAATACTGTACACTCCAGGCTCTATCTTATTATTATTCCTCTGACATGATCACTGTGCAACATTTAATGTTCATTAGCAACAATATTTATTCTGGAGTCAGGCTTATTGATATTATAATAAGAACTCAATTTCATAAATCCCAGAACTATAATTAGATTTGTAAAAAACAAATATGTAGACAATGGTCAATAGATCAAAAGCATTTATTACACAGATGTATTCAGACATTAATTTGAACAGAGTACAGACACTAAAGCTAACTTAGCGTGGTGTCAGACAATATGGGGCATATGTTGATAAGTCTCAACAGAGATCTCTTGGCATGTCCTCATTTGTTACAAAATATGTGGCTGTGAAACAGCACTAAAAACTGATTCTCAAGAGTACTGAGTGGAGATCGTATCGTCCTCAGTACAGAGAACAGGTATGATTCAGAATACTTTCTACAAGGTAACTGCATGATTATAAAGGATGGCTTTAAAAACAATGGTACTATTTACAGATTCAGAGAGTTCTGTATCTTTATAAGAAGATATGTGTGTGTGTATATATAAAATATATATACATACGCATATATACATATGTACATATGTACACCGTTTGGAGTTCATATCAAAGAAGTCTTTTTCCCTCTGTTAGCTCACATCCATACTTTACTTTATAATATAGGATGATAATATGGTTATCATGTTCCTAAAAAACGGAATATATCATGGTATAAAATAGACGTAGGCTGTACATTCGAGTTCTATTTCCATTTGTGAATTACCCCTGTAAGTACATCCAAAAGTAGCCTGGGCACATTTGAAAAAGATATAAATGAAAAGTTTCTATTGTAATACTGGTGCTTCTTGCCAAACATGGAATCAGATTTTGTAACAGAATTCATCACGTATTTAGATTATATGTTTGTTCACGATTTCCACAGTTGATTTCAGTAACATATTCATTATTCTCACAACACTTTACTAATGTGTTTCTCATTTCAGATCACAGATTTTTGGCCAACTATGTCTTGATGAGTGTTTCAGGTATTATCATTTACTACACATGGTTGTTGCCTAACTCACTGCATAGTTTTTGCTTCATCACTGAGTAACAAACATACAACTTATTTGTAGCCTACAAAGCAGTATAAGGGCTGAAATGCACTGTTTTCCATGTGAGCAGAGCCATTTCTTGAAATTCTCAGAAAACAAATTCTTCAAATATAACAAAGGGAATGGAAGGATGAATAATTCAAAGATATATTCAGAAAAACCATAATGCTCATGGAAATGTTCTGTATTTTTACCTATTTTACTCATCACAGACTGGTACATGATGCAGTACATGAGCTATTCCTTCAGGAAAGGGAAAAGTATTGCTTCTGAGTCATGAATTAGGAAAAGGAATTCATAAGCAAAGAAAACCACATATTTGCAATAAAAAGCTATGAGAACTGATAAAGTACAAGCTGACTTAGTTACCATGAGTAAAATTAAAACAAGCAGTAAAACTTCCCCAAGAACAAGGAGAGAACAGGGAGAGAAGGACATTGTCATGCAATGCAAAGCACAAGATTAAAAACAATTCTAGAGTAACAGAGCCCTAGAAGATCCTGGGACAGAGATGGCTACACTCCATCTAACTGGTCTGCAGAATGAGTCCCAACTATAACCCAACAGCTTCAAAGAAAACCTCATGCCTAGAAAGAAATGAAAAAATATTAGAGAGCAATGTGTTAGGTGGAGGGGCCTGTCTGCTAGAGCTGAAGGGAAACAATGAATTCTTTTCATGTCATTAACTGGGCAAACTTTTTCTTGTGATGGACTAAAAAGAAACACACGGGATTTTACACTAAACATGCCATAGTACCATTCTTGTGACTGCCAGGAGACGACAAATGCCTGTGACACAAATAAAAGAAAAAAAAACACCAAAAAAAACCAGAAATCCTTTCTCTTTTCAAAAACTATAATGCAAATAAAACATGAAATATCAGAATACTGAAATTGGAAAGATCAGTTTAATTCCCTTCTAGGGCATCAGCACATGCATGAAATTTCTACTTTCCAAAAGATCACACAGCCAATAATTTTCTGCTTTTAGCCTCCAAAGAAACCTACAAAGCACCTCATCTTGACTGAAACAAAAATATTTTTCCTCTCTTGTTGCAAGTTCAAAAATAAAATTCAAAGAAATTAAAACCTAATTGTAGTATCACCTTACTGTGGTTTCCAGGGTAAAATATTGTACAGAAAAGCTGAGAATAAAATGTTTCATAAACAGTGTATGTTATAAGCAGACAATCAAGGAATCCACCAAAGGTAGAGAATGGAACCAAGTCCACTTCAGAATACCCAGTGTATATAGTGGCAGGAGTGAGCACAGAACTCCACCAAGAGGAGTGAACTGAGTTTTGGTTTCACATTCCAAAAGGGTAGTGAGTAAAATATAGATGCTTTCATAACCAGTTTCTGAAAGCACAATGTTCTGTATTATGAGTTCAACAAAAAGTTTAATTCATCCTGAAATTAAATTTTACAGGCTATCATTTCACCAAGAAAAATTGATTATTTTGGGAGGCTAACTTAAAAGATTCTTTTCCCCTTCAATCCCAGCTTAAAATGAAAATTCAATTATAGCAATAAATACTTCTTAATATACATTTTTGTTTAGCTATATGGCTGCATTTTTGCTCCTTCTGTACGAAAGGACTGTGGTAACTAAACCTTTCAAAAACTGTCTTATCAGAAGGGTTGGTACCCTGTACAGACTTTCACACGATTTCAGCATTTTATATCTTCATAAGAAATGCTTATTTTGTTTAAAAAGATAAAGCACAGAACTGCCTTCAGCAAGTACTTTTTAAAAAGGACTAATGTGCAGAATATCTGATTAGCTGGGCTGTAGATCACTCCTGTTTCCAGAGACATTCCACCACCAGAGGCTTCCCACCACCTCAGGTTCACCACTTCCAGAATACAGCAGTACACCAGAGAAGTGTACAACTCTCCTTTCTCACAAACAGCACAAACTGACCTAATTCCATACAAAAAGCTCTGAAATCATTGCTTTCTTAAAATCTGTCCTGAAACACTTCCCCTCTACCCAAAGTGAGGCTAATAAAACACAAGTACCACAAGCAGTAAGAGGAAATTATGCAGCTTGAAACCTCAAACTTAGTAGGAATATGAGCTGATAAAATTTTCCATCCTAATGTGAAGGTCAAGTTGTCAAAAGCATCTATGTCTTCTAAGGATGTTGGAATATATTATTAAAATAACAAGCACTTTAAGAAAGTCTTCAAACCTAGTTTCACTGTCCCACGTAAGCTGTGCAAAGTAACACCTGCAGATAATAATGTCAATAAAAACAAAAAGCCTTTGACTATGATGAGAGAACACCTGGAAAAAACGTAGATGGTATCAGGAACCATTCATAAGTATTTGAAACAAACAGAGGAAACATCGTCCGACACATTTATCTCAGTAGTGAGACTTCTGTTTTATAGAACTTTTCTATTACAAGAAAATAGGTAATAAGTCATTACTACCTGATATGCCTTCATGATATTGACAGTTCCTTCTCCATTCTGGCCTGGGGATCCTTGGCTCTGTAGTAGATTTCTCACTGTTTCCTCCATTCTAGAGAATGAAAATATTTATGTAAGTCAACTGCATGGAACAACATTTAGAGCTGCATTCAGTGTTTTTGTTCTTTACAAGAGCCAAATGCATCCATGGCTACCATGAAATTAATATTTAAAGGAAATCCTGGCCTTATAATGTTCTCATACTCCATGTTATGAATAACACATTAAGAGCACTCTTTTATCTCTGAATATGCAAAGTAATTAGGTGCATTGTTAAAATCCTACTGTAGATCAGTTACAATAATTAAAAACAAGTATTAGCAAGAAGCTCACCTTGTCAACACTATAACCAAACAACATGATAAAATTACTGTCATTTAGGAACAAAATCACTCAGATTCAAAAAGAAACTGCTGTGTTTCTAGCCAATTGTCAGCTTTGTGCAATTTAGACAGACTGTCAAATACATTACCAGTATTTACTCTCTTTGATAGGTGCAGCAGTGTGTGCCAGTACATTTGTTTATGGAGGCACAGCTGCTCAATACATTCACCTCTTTGCCCTTTCAAAGGGATGTAAAAAGCAAGTGTTGTGTACAATCTGGTATTACCATCTCAGGAAAACATAATCAACCTCAGTTCCATCAGTGAAAAGAATGTTTGCACTCTCATTTTGGAAGGTGCTAATGGCTACCATCAAAAGCTGTCTTTGATCTTCCTCCATTCATTGAGCATGTTAGAGCCAAGAACAGCACTAACCCTCCTGAGCAGAATGAGCTCTGCTCCTTCAGACAGCAAGACCATTGTAGGCACTAGTGAGGCCAACCAAGGTAAATTAAATCCTATGGGCAGAGTGGATGTCACTGCATGCCCAGCCCATGGACTGAAGCAGGTTTCACCTCTGCAAGTATGGGTAAGAAGAGGAAAAAGATCACAATTCAGAGCAGCAGTGATGGACAAAGCAAGGAAAGAGGAGGGTTGGAGGGTTTCAAGATACAAGTTGGAAAAGTGACATCCAGCTGCAGCTCCTCATGCTTCTCCCTCATCCACATTCTCACTTCCATGGCACTTCTTCAGTGCAGAAGCAACAGTTTTCCTCACCTCCATGTTCACATTTTCTGTTCTTTTCCTTGAAGCTGTCTCAGTCTGGAGACAGAGCTGGGAAAACAGCCCGGCTCGGAAGAGGGCCTGGCAAGGGACAATGCTGAGGGCTACATGTGAGATGACATGCAGGCAAGAGAGAAGGATTAACACCTTGCTCCACATTGCCAGATAGGCTGCATATCAGAACAGCAGCCTTGAAAAACGCTGGTATTCCCAGGCACATCAGGCTGGAAACTGCCTGCTGCTGTTCATTTCTGCGCTGCTTGGGGAAACTGGGGCCTTCTATGCACCATTCTTTGCAAATGCATTTGAGCAGAAGAATTATTCACAGCGAATCTTTTTTTTTTTTTTTTTTTTAATATTATTTCTAAGGTAACAATCCAGTGAGACAGCAAATATTAGCTAACTGCTCTGGAGAAAGGCCAACAGTATTATCTTTAAAGAAACTATGTCTGCCTCAAAGCCTTTCTGCTCTTTCAGTCTTATCAGAATGAATGGTGTTGGCTAATTTAACAATAATATGATGTTTTACTGGGTTTTCTCCTTGCAAGTCAGCCAGCTATGCTGCTTCTTGAGAAGCTGATGCTGTGAAGTATTCATTCTGCCAAGATGCCCACTGACATTTCCCTTATTCGTACGATGGGTTTTTTGTCATTGATGTGCAGACTTCTACATTGCCAGAATACCCACATAACAGTTGGACCATCTGTTGACCAAATGTGAATAAAAATAAGCCAGCTCTAATCTCTAGTGTAGACAGTGGTGCAGTTTTTCAGTTGCAGCTTGCAACCATTTCTGCTCACAGACTGACCTTAATCAGACTCTCTTACACAAAAGAATACATCTTCTTGGTTCATAATGGATATATATATAGTCCTCACTGAAATATTCCCTTTTTTCATATACTTACTATTTCATTTTTTTAAATTGATGACGTAGTATAATTCTTATTGTAATTACTATGTTTCTATATATGTACAGAAAGTATATCCTACAGAAAGCTCAACAAAATTCATAATTAAATAATAATTAATAATTAAAATCAAAGAAAGGGTGGGTTTCACTTTCACTGAAATGAGACCTTTTTCCATTTAGGCCTAATAGTATGAATGAAAATGAAGTTTAGTTACATATTAGTATCACCAATAAACCAACTCAGAATAATCTTGAAGTGTTCTTGAATTCAGTAGGTCATTTCACCTTCAATCACATTCAGGTGTTCAGGACAACAGACCTGTCCTTTCTGACTGCCTTACAGCCAGTGGCTTGCGCACTGTCTCACGTGGCAATTAGAACTACCACTGAGCAGCACATAGATTTCTAAGCAACAGAATACACTTTGCAACACGACAAAGCTCTCAGTTAAACACAGTGCGGTCTTCTTGTTTTCTTTGCTGCTATTATTACACTTTTAAAACGCTGACAGTCATGCAGCTGAACCACAGGTATAGCAGAGATACCGCCTGTGCTGTCATGTCACTATAAAAGCAGCAAGGAGAGAAGATCTCGGTATCCATGGAGCATCCAAAAACAGAAAGAGCAAACCAGTTTCTGTCAAATATCGAGTATAAATATGCTTAAAGTCAGGTTTACTGTAGAGCTCTGATGAACAGTGCTCCTGCAGCTCACAAGCTGCTGCTTCTTCACCACCACCCCAGTTTGCCATTTTCTAGTTAAGATTGCTTAACCAAACATGGCACAGAGTAATAGCTGAGGCTTGCTTCCCATAAATCAGAATCTCTGGAGCCTGAATTAATGGCACACTAATTAAAAAGTGATTGCTATATTACAAACTACAACATTTTCCACAGTGTTAAAGAACACAAAAATTGTAAACTGAACACGAAATAACAAAATACCATGCTTTGTTCCCTGAACAAAGCTTCCCGAGCACATCTAACTTTTGGAAGAAAAACACTTCAGGAAAGGCTATCTCTACGCACCACTGAGGACCTTTCCACCTTCTGGTAACCACTGAGGTCACCTACTCTTAGTTATGGCTCTAATATGCTGGATGGACCCACTCCAGTATTAAGCACTTGCTTATCACAACCAGCATAGCTATCCCCCATGCATGTATTCTGTCTGCTTGCTGGCCAATGCTAGAAAACCTGTTTTGTCAAGGATTCTGTGTAGCTTATATAACTATCAAGCTGTTACAATCTGCAAAAACTCTAAATCTCACCATTCTGAGTCTACTTTTTTCAATCACTTTAAGAACATTTATTTTCCCCCTTTTTTTTAGTGTTAAGTGTCTATTCATCTGAAGTATTTCAGTACCATTAACATTCCTCTTACATCTATTATTTGAATAGAAAATTGAAGTTTTCTTAAACTGAAGTGTTCCTTTCAATTTATTCAAAATAAAAAATAAAATAAAATAAAAAAGATTTTCTTCAGGAGAAAACCAAATGAAACCCATATTTGAGACAAGCTTTTAAAAGTTTCTTGTCAAAATGCCAGAGCAGAGAAATAGTCCTCCACCCGCCCTAAACCAAGGATAAATTTCTGAAAGCATTAAACAGAAGAAATGAGGCACTCTGAGACTAGAATATGTTCATGGAATACAAGAGTTTAAAGAACATAAAATATTAATGTTACTGTGGGAAGCACTATCAGATTTTCATCCAGAATATTATCTGCAATTGTGATCATCAGTGTTCAGAAGCAGCTCACTCACAGCACATTTGCTGAAAGGCAGCTCGGAGGTTGTTTGCAGGAGCCAAGAACCTGTGTTGTGAGGAGAAATGGAAGAATGGATCCTTCCTGAACCTCAGAGAATAAGGGCCTACCATGGCATGACTTCCACAAATGAACCAGTGTGAAAAAGTGAAATGGGAAAGAAGACTGCATCAACCTAAGGTCAATGGCTGATAAAATAAAATGGAAGTTGGAAGCTTAGTGGTTTGAAATACTTACAGATAAAGTTAGGCTGAAATTAGAATGTATTTAATCACTGAAGAGACTCTGAGACTCTGAAACTGTTCTGCCAGGCACAGTAATGGGATGGAAAACCTAAACAGCTTTAAGACAGTTGAGCAGTTTATGAAATTAATTAGATAACAGGGTCAAAAGCTGACGACTTGAATTTATGATTCAAAGGTCCTCGTCTCCTGCAACAATATCAGTCATTCCTACATTTTAATTTGTAATTTGTCCAGTGCTGCTGAGAGAATATAAAGAAATCAATCAAACTGCAACATGTAGCATTTATTTTGGCCGTGTTTCTGCATGTTTCCAGGCACAAGGGCCGAGGGAAAAGAGGAACCACTGCTCCCTGGCTGTAGAGCTGCACAGCAGCCATGGATGCTCAGGCCTTCCCTGTATTGTTTCTACAGCTCGGATCTCGTTCAGAACCCAGGACCTGCCTGCAAGGACCACTGGGCTATAGGATACTTGCTTGTTAAGATTCTTGACAGTTTCTGACAGCTCTGCTGCCTCTATCTCCTGCCTGACCCAGCTGCTGACATCTCTCACAGTTTGGCACAGTAATTTCACATGTAGGGGATTTTATCGGACCAACTCTTCACTGTACAGTACCTGCTTTTATGTCCTGTTTCACTGCAACTGAAGCTGCTTCTCTTCTCTCCCCTGCAGCATATCCCTTAGAGGTGTTTGATCTCTCCAGAACTAAAACCTTTTCTTGACAAAGCAAGCTTTCTTTGAAATAAAGCTTTTCCATAAATCCTGATCTTCGATTCCCCTTCTAGCACAGGGGGCTACACACTGTATATCCTTCACTCTGTTCAGCAGCATTCATGCAGCCCTTTTTACACCTCTCCCTTCAGGGGACAGGTAGCACGTAGTTGTTCCTGCTCCAGAAAGTGCATGAAACCCCTTTTCCTGTGACCTATTTCCTTCAGTATCTCTGCAGGCTGGCAGCTGCCTTTTGCTAGGTGCTATCACCTCCTCTCTTCATCACCCTCAAGCTGAGGTGACAGAATTCGGTGGTTATTTCAAAGTCACGTCACAAGAATTCCTTCAACTTCATGCTAACTTACAGCCTTACAGAGATGTGTCCAAAGCTTTCTGCAGACACTGCAGCAGCTGAGGTTTGCATTTCAGTCTTTTCCATTTTACCATGTCATGCAGCAGGCACATAGCTCTTCTGAAAGCCTTAGAGAAAAATATCGGTAACAGTTCCTTCTGCATCTTTAGCTTAACTTAGTTCTGTGTACTTTAAATTCTCAAGTGGGTATTTTCTTCCAGCTCCTGCCTGCAAAACAGTGATGCTTCCTGCCTTGCTCCTGGGCCATCTCCAGCTCTAGTCTCTTCGTTCCTATTTTAACTTACAGCCTCCCTGGAGATGTGGCCTGCCTTTCAGGTCCTTGAGCTCTCTGGCCCTTCATACAGAGTGACCATGGGCTAAGGAACAAGTTCCCATGTGACTTCTCAGCTTTCAGCCTCTTCTAGACCCTTCCCTAGAGCCCTGAGCACTCCCAGGAGCTGGGAACCAGGTGGCATTTTCAAAAGCTGGGCTCTGGTTGTCCCTTTTCAGTCTGTAGTCTGTTAAGCTTTGGTGGCAGACTGCTGTGTTCCTGCCCAATCCTCCAGCCCTCTCTCAAACCCACAATACAACCAAACAGAAGGCTTCTCTCTGACAGCTCTCAAACAAATCTGTTTGCTCACTCATGTACAGTTTCAAACTGGACTTGAATCACATCCACACGAGGCTGCCTGCTCTCCCCAGCTCTCTCTTGACCTGGGGCACATCTGCGTACTGAGGTGACTTCCAGCTGTGCCTACAGTCCCAAAAACCTTGGCCCACCTATGCAAGACCTGGAGATACCAGGCAGACATGATCTCTCCTTCCTGGGGCTCTGTCTGGCCCTGTTGCTCCCAGGGAACCTGCAGCACAGTGTCAGAGTGTTACCTTGAATGGGCAGGTAGCCTGGAGGCTTACAGCAGCTTCTCCAAATAATTGAGGTATGAAAATGGATTTTATAAAAGGCAAAGAGAGAAGTAAAAAAAGATATATGATAAACTTTAAGGAGAACTGACAGATGGGAAATGTTGAGGCTCTAAACCCCAGGGGGTTTTCTCTGCATTTTCAGTTCTGCTTAGGATACGACACCGGTTCATGCCTTACAGCAGTGTGCTAGGCAAAGCCTACAGAATGCACAATAATCCAGCCTTAGGACTTCAGTTAGAAAATGAGGTAATATCCTCTACAGCAACAGAAAGACATATATAATGTATGAATTATGCTCATACTGCTCTCAGTAAGGGTATACCTCAGTTCACAAATACTACACAAAGACTCCTCCTGCAGCACCAGCCCAGCCAGTTCCCTAGCCCAGCCTCTGGGCAGCCAGCTCAGTCCTGTGGCATTTCTTAGTGGCAGAACCAAACTGCATAAGCTGATGTTAAACCATTCTTCTGAAAACATACTCAAAACCTACTCAAACTTTTGCCTGCAATGCATGCTGCCTACAGAGCAGCTACACATATAAAAACACCAAAGCATTCTGTGCGAGATGAAGAAAACTACTGTAAGGCCATGCCAAAATGGAATAGGTCTCAATCCCTACTAACAAGGAAGGGATTGAGAATAAGTGAACAAGAATCCTTCAAAAGCAGAACCTCATCAGCTGCTCCCTCCAGTAGACCATCCCTCCCTTGAAAATCACACAGAGCTGAAGCACTGAGCCCAGCATTTACTTAGTTAAACCACTGATGACTGAGCCCTCTAAATTATCAAGGTATCCCTAAAATAATATACATGTCTTGAGCCTCAGATAAGTTGAGTAGCATTTTGAAATACCTCAGCATTGGTATAAAACTACTCCCACACAAATCTCAACTCCATTATCATGCAATGGCAGAGCTGACATTCTCTGAAACTGCTCTAACGACTGTCTGAGCCAGGAAATGTTGGAAATGTTTCCCCCGTCTCTTTCAGCCATATAGATTTCACTCATTAAACGTACCTAGAGCAAAAAGTTTCTGAGATGCAATAGAAACCAGTGGTAATGTTTATTTCTGTGTTGCCAGATAGACAAATGCCGTATGGACTGCATGGGTGTCTTCCATCACCAGGCCCATGTAAGATTTTGTAAGCCACAGGCATGGAGGAGGATTAAGCAAAATACAGTCCAAGACTAAGCTTCACAGAAAAGCTTCTTACAGGCAATGGAAAGGATTTCTCAAACATTAAACTGTCTCTCCTTCAATTCCCCAGTAACACTTTTAGAACCTTAGGAGAGGAGATATTTTCATTAGCTGTAAGTGGATAGAACCAGACATGTAGAGAAAGCTAATTCTTGTGTCAGCTTAAACATATGCTCATAAGTTAAAATTTTATTCACACTGGAGGCAGCAGAAATACTTCCAATGTTTCAGCACAGCTAAAAGCATCTGAAAAATTACATAAACATGCACAACCAGACTGCAAGTATTTATAATGTCAAGTAATTAGTTTTTATGCCCCCTCGTCCCCCTTTTTTAAGTAATTATTTGGTTTTCCATATTTTCAAATATACAGGTAGGTAGATGGCTTTATCTACAAGCTCCTCCAAACAAATACTTAATTTTGTACATATGAGCATCCTGATACAGACAAACTACTCCTGCTTTAAAGTACCTGTGAGTATGTATGTAAGGCCACTCAAAACCAAAAAGATTTGGGCTGGTACTAAAACCACCTGAATATTGACTTAGCTACATAAATTTGTGTTTTCCATGAATAACTGCAAGGATGCATGGAGGGATGCAGCTTTTGTGGGGTTGGAGCAGTACAGTGATGTACAAACTGAAAACAAGAACTGTCAAGGTGAGCATTTGCAGAACTGCCCACAATGCAAACCAGCGGTTCTCCTGCATTTTCACACTACACAGCTCATCCGGAAACTTTTATGCTCAAACTACAAAGCATCCAAGCATCTGAAAAAGTCCTATGATATGTAAAACATCAAATTCAAATTCATGGAACCAATGAATTGAAGTATTTTCTTTACTGTATTGTTTTTCCTCTAGATGTCTGCATCCTCCCTAGGTTACATGTATACCACTACTGGCAACAAAATACATGTTTATATTTGGAGATAGATTCATTCTTTCTTTTCCTTCACAACACAGCTGTGAGGACTCCTGTAGTAACAGTTCCTTCATAATCCACGCGACTGGGAAATCCATTGCAACAGACATTTTCCCATTACCAAACAACCACAGTAAGAATCCAAGGATGATCTATCACAAAGTGGAGTTTGTTTCTGCAACTGACAGATCAGATTAACTTTAATTATCATAACTCACCATGTGCAAATAAATATGGTTATTCTATTAGGAAGATCAGTGATGTGAGCTCTCATTCCAGGACATGCCAAAACTCTGCCCGTAAGTGCTCTGAGGCCCATAGCTGTTGTGCCATGATTATGCGGGTCAACATAACATACCATATTGACATCTTCCAAGTAAATCGAAAGGCACAGCATGGTTAAATAACATTGCTAATATTAGTGATAGAATCCAGGGCACCAAGTGCTAACTGTGCTGGTGTGAGCAGCAGGTGACGCCCTCTTTGCTTCATATTGTTCTGTGATATGACAACAAATCTTAAGCTCCTTCCATCAGAAATTTGAGCTCTGTGTCTTACAAAGTTTGGAGTAACTTCAAATAAACTGGCAGTTCTCCTGTCTCTTTACTAACATGTTAATGCTTCACACATTTCAATGAATAGCTTATGCTCACATAACCTTAAACAAGCCATTCAATCTGGAATGAAGCATGGCACCAAATACTTCGTTCTGTCTTTTTACCATTCTGACATTTCTACTCTTCTACATTAAAATGAAACCTGGAGGATTTGTAGAGCTATATAAGGAGATATTTATATCTCAACACTCTACAATTGTTTAGCAATTAAAAAATAGCAAAACGTTTAAAATATGTAATTCTTTTGATTAAGTGGCTAGAGAGCATGCATACTATTGCTGTGCAGAAAGATATAAATTCTTTTGATTAAATGACTACTAAATATGCATATTGTTAAAGTTGTTCCTGAAGTTTCATTATATTTAATTCCATGCAACATGCCCCAGTGCCTTTAGAGCTAAAGACTGGAAAAGTTACTAAATTCTTGTGCTATTTTTCCCCTTAAAAATTATTTGTGAGTTTAACACCTTTGAAAAAAAAAAACAAAACACCAACTATCTACTATGCAGCGAACTGGAATCTAAATAAATAAAGATTCAAGGGACCACTCCTGGTTTGGGTTCAGTACACTACAACTTAGGTTAAAAAATCAAAACCACAAAAGAGGCACCAGCCATTTCCTGACACTGTACCACCTACTGCAAAGGTACAAAGGCCAAATTCCTGCAGGTGTTAACTGCCCAGGATTCGAGTGCATCAGGAAAGATTCCCACTTTCAACTGAGATATCCCCCCCAAAATGGATCACCTCAGATGTTCACAAAAACAAAGAACAGTAAGAATCAACACAACAGCAGGAAACACAGACTGCATCCCAAAAACGAGTTGCCTAAAAATAATTTTAAAGATAATACAGAGTCTTAATAATTTATTTTGATCTTTTGGACTTAGGCACTCAGAGTTACAGTTTATAAGGACTAAAATTATAGAAGTGAAAAATGGAGCTCTTCAGTTCAGCCATGGCTTCCTGAAAGCCTCCAAACCTTCACACATGGGACAAGCAGAGGTGGATGAAATGTGCAGCACAGCCCTGGAACAAAGCAGTTTCCTAGTCTAATGGTGCACAGCTCAAAAGCAGCTTGTCCTTCTGGAGGTCAGACTCAGTATAACAGCAACATACACCTATTACCAAAGAAACCTAAGATGTAAACATCTCTTCCAGTCTGAAATTTCAGGTGCCTAGAAAACAACCACGAAAACAAGTCATGTTGGAAACACAAGAATAAAAGCTTACTGGTTATAGATTCCTGAACTGTGGCTACGTTGCAAAAGGACCTAAATAGTAAATAGATGGTTGGAGTTATGGCCTCCAAGGGCTTAATTACCTGTGTCATTAGGTAGTGGTAGTCTCTCTAAAATGATACTGACTGCTCTTCTACAACTAAGCAGTTGATAATGAGATAATAAAAAATACATGACAACACACAGAGAACAGGGCTGGAATAGTGTCATATGGAGCATCATTAGCTTTGATGCCAATGAACAAGTAGGGCTGAATTAAAACATTTGCAAACTGTTCACACACACACACACACACACACACACACACACAAAAAAAAGGACATAGAAATATTTGGCCATTAATCACCTTCAGGGTTCTTCCTTGCTAGATGTGCAATACTTACAAAAGCAAAGCAAAGAAAAAGAAGGAAAGAATATCAAGGTGTGAATAAGATGCAAGAAGAAAGAGTAGCAGCTGCACTAAAAAAAAAAAAAAAAAAAAAAAGGGAAAAAAAGAAAAAAGCAAAGACACTTATGCCTCTATGTTAAGTGCCATAAAGCACTTTCTGAATATTTCTGATCACATTACTCTGTCACAGCTATTATCCATTGCATGAAGCAACAACAGGAAACAAAAATGAGATCACACATGCTCGAAATGCCAAATTCTACACTATTGAAACTCACTCCTTTAAATTGCATTCTCTTGGAGACTAATTGAATAAAAATGTGAGAATCAGTTGTATTTCTCTGCATATAATTTGCTCTGAAACATGCAGAAAGAACACTGGCTCTTTTGTGCTTACATATGCTCCCATTTTCCTCTTTCTGAAGTTATTTCCCTGGTAGCAGACCCAGTGTCTGAAATCTCTCTTGCTTCTAAGTTCAGGAGGAAAGCTGCATGATGTCAGTAACCAGATGAGATGATTTAGGGACACTTTAGAGGGATGCCCACTGTCAATATGGAAATAATAGCAACAGGAATATAAGGTTGAGTAAAGGGATGTGGAAAAGCATCATCTGTGACTTTGGTCCTCAAAGTAGAGCAACTGGACAAACTAAGATTCGGGTTAGAAGAGAGAAGGAAATGTACAAACAGATGAAGTTCTGAGAAAGTCAAAGAGTGAATGGAAAGGAAGATCCTTATGTCTTGTGTAAGGATGACAATTAATGAGAACAGAATAAACAATGTAAGAGAATTTTAGAAAAAAAGAAGAAAATGCAAATGTAAGCAAAATGTAACAGAGCAGAGTGGATAAACAGAAAAGGTAAATATAAAAAGAAGAGAGAACATCTAGACATCTCTAAGTTGAAAACGTTCAATTATTTGCAACGCACTGGAATTTCACGTGCAAAAACAGGAGAGCTGTTAGCAGAGACTTCCAACAGAATATCATTTAAGAAGGGTTTAGAGAAGGATTTTTAGTCTAACTACAGCCCTGAATGGACAATAACAACATCACTCCCCCCCCCTGCTCAAGCACTCATTCTTTAATCGTCTATCTTCAGCGCAGCACGGGACACATTTTAAAACTGCTTTCCAGGATTTTAGCCATGCAGCTCCCATTGTGTTTAATGGGGATCCTGTGAACAGAGCTCTGTATAAGACTTTCAAAATGCACTCAAAAAATCTCTAAATAATGCACGAGCTGAACACAACCCTGTTTACTTCTCATGGCACAACTAAAACTAAGATTAGGTCTTTTATATGAGTAGTATTTATTAGGGAGTTTATCAGTGTTTCCTATTAGGCCATTTTTCCTCTCTATTAATATTTAGCACGACTATTTAGCATTTCCTTTTTTCATAGTATCTAAACCAATTGGTAAAACTCAAAATCAACCACACTTGCTTCAGAAAGGAAGATCCAACTGTTAACACATCTGCCTGAGAATTGAGAAGCACTTCTTTAAGACTTCAAGCTGTGAGAGGATACCTCTGTGGCTTTGTTTCAGATTTTCCTCTGAAAATTGATTTAACAGTTTCTACCCCATAATGGCTTTATGACGATAATAAACACCAGTGAAGCATTAATCAAAGATTCATCAGACACAGGAAAGAAAGAACGCTCTGATATTCATCTCCTCTCTCCCTTCAAGAGGAAGGCTGTCTCCATGATCAGGTCTGAGACAATATGAAAGTTTTGAGAAATGTAAATTCTCACCCCCTGTGCTCTATAAAGAAAATACTTTGGCTTCTGTGCTTTCACCTTTCAGAGGCAGCATTCAAAATTAATCCATGAAGATGCAATTTTAATTAGTTTTCTTGCACCCAGACAGTGGATCATATTCCATCATGCTTTGCAATACGATCCTATAAATAGCCTCAGCTACATAAAAAGCTTCAGGTATTTCAGTTTCAGGGGACAGATCTTCAACCTCTGCAAAGCAGAAAATTACTGAAGAGAAAAGAAGGCTGGCACATTCTTTAAGCAATAGTTTATCCAAATAACAGCAACAAAATAGCATACGGAGCCTACAATTCTGGCTTCAGAAATGAATATCAGCTGTATCAATATCAACAGCTCACTATCAATTTATGTTATTATCTGTCCCGTGCAACTTGTGCTACCATGGAAGCAGAAGGTTGTCTTAGGTATACAAATACTTACGCTTAGATAACTCAAAAAATAGGGCTCAGCAAAGAAAATTCTTCAGTCATGAACTGATTGGGCACATTTTCCCTAGTCTTATATAACAGATATTGGACATAAATGTCTGCCATTAAAATCTGGATAAATACCTGTAAAGCAAGAAAATCAGCATCTTGCAAGATTCTGATTTTGTTAATGGAAGGCAGAGAAATGAGATGACTAGCAACTACGTGTACCAGCTTCAAACTCTACTAGCATGAATTACTGCAAAAATCAAATAACTCTGGGTTACAGTTCATTTCACAGAATCAGAGTCTTTATGTCTTAAGTGGAGAAAGAGCATGAATTTTAGGCTAATCTGGTGGAAACAAAGCTTCATAAGTCTGCTATACTAAGAAATAATTTAGTAGTTCTCCTGAGGGACATTTTCCCCTTCTAAGCAAGAACCAACACAAACAAAAAGATCCTTCTGAATCCTTAATTAAACAACAAAAAAAGCTGTAAGAAAACAATCACCATCTTATAATACACCATTACAAGGCAGGAGACCCAATTTAGATATCAATGCTCATGAGGGGAAAGGGCAATAACGATAAAAAAGCTGAAATGTCCATCAGAGAGAGGCTGGGTTGGGCACACGGGGAATAAGGGGATAACCACAGAACAGTAGCGCTCAGAGCCAGAGCTCTAGCAGCTCCATTTGTTCTTCAGAAAGGAAGGACATCTTACATTCATCACAAGCAAAAAGGGTGGGTAATCTTGTGCATGACAGAGAATTCTATTAGCATGAGAAAAAGCTATGTCAGGTATCTCCTGCACCTATGGCCAGGCAGGGAGGATGTGATTCCAGGCTAGTTAAACAAATGCAATATAACCTGTGGAGGTAGGAGACCTCCTAGAGTCCTGCTCATGATAGAAAAAGAACTCTGCTAAAAAAAAATTGCAACCAGATCAGATACAGTGTTTCTGTGGTGTAGCAGAGCCACACAAGTGAGGTGCTGCGGATGCAGACCTACCTGCTAGCTCTTCGTAGCAAAAACAATTCAAGCAAGTAATGCCATCCTGCAGAAAATCTAATCTAGGACTGACTGTAAAATTAAACAGAATTATCCTACATCATCTTACATTCACATTACTTTTTAAAATAACTGCTACAACAATAATTTGTATTATCCATATTTGCCTGTTTTATTAGTACTTTCTAAACAACATTTTCATTCCAAGATTATTATAAAATAAAGATACTGACAGTATTTTTATTAGCACAGTGTTAGCACCATATTTTTTTTTTTTTACCTTTGTTAAGCTCATTGTTAATGAGCTAATTTCAAAGAAATTCCAGATTAATAAAAGGAACTATAATATTTTTTCTTTAATCTTCATTATACTAAACCCACACTTGCTGTTCACACTGCAAAGCACATTGTATGTTTTGAGAAATCCTTTGGCCTGCAATCCACATTGTTTGGAATGGTATAAATTATAAATCCAACAATATTTGGAATTGCAGAAGGAGTATGTTAACTCATCTTGCAATACAGGCCACATCCATATGTAAAACATGGGCTTCATCGTCTTGGCATTTACATTAGTCTAGAGGGAGGAAGGGAGCCAAATCTATCTTGGTGGGCTGATCAATTCCAGCATCTGACTCCTAACATTGTTTAAAAAGGACAAATCTTTTAAAATTTGAGTAAATATATCTTGATTTTATAGGTTATAACCTCATCTCTTTGACCAAGTGGAAACTTCCAAGATTTAAGACTCATTTGGGAGCAAATCTTTCAGTTTATCACTGATGGAAAATAATAAAGAAAAAAGCTATTGTATCTGCATATAAAATGACTGTTTAACCATCTACTTACTATTGGCATCCCAGGCTGCTGTTACAGGAGTTGTTCCAATAATGTACAGTAGTACAAGTTTGGCTTGTAATAAACAAGTCTTCAATTATGTATATAAAAATCAGATATTTCTATGTTGTCTAGAATATTTCATGATAAAAAAGGTATCTAATATTCCTTTATTCATTTAAATTAATTTACCATAATGACAGTGAAAAAGTCAAACATAATTCTGAATTGTTCTAAATGTCAAGATCTAATGGTGGAAATCTGTGCTTAAACAGCATCTAACACTTACATGGTCATACATCTACTGCAGTAGGTTTTCACTACTGGCAAGTGGATGGTGCACAGCAGATTGAGTCTATCTTTAACAAACACAGGTTTCATATAAATAAACCTGGGAAATAAAGCCTGGGAAACCAAAGACATTTTAACAAGTCACACAGTGGGCAACCAAGACTGAAACATTCAAAGTCATGCAGCACATATTACACTGTATTTTGTCGTAAAAGGTCCTATTAATATTAATAAAAATAAAAGGCACGGTAAAAGTGAGGTAACTTGCCTACAGCCAGTCAGTTGAGGGCTCAAACTCTCTTTCAGATTTCCATGACAGAAATGTCTGGCTGGGTTAATAATTTAGTCAAGAACAAAACACAGCAGCCTGGATTTGCCCTTCATTACCAAACTGCACCAATTACACTTTGCTCCTATTTTCCACTATAATTTTAAGGCATTCTTTATTATCTCAGTCTTTTGTGTAGACACAACATGAACTCTCTGGTTTGGTTTAAGCTTCAACTTCTGAATATTTAAAGTGTAATGTAGAGTTGAAATATAAGCTTTTCCTGTGTAAGCAGTGCATTTTTTTCTATTACTTTCTCTAGCATGTGGACAGCACATGCAGAACAGAATCAGAAATAAAAATCAAATGAAAGTTAATTATTTGTATTGTCTTAGCACAGCCTCCGTACAGCCAAACATAATCACAATACATGGGAAATGTACATAAAGAACTACAACGAAGCTAACAACAAAAAGGAAGATTTATTTTCCTAAAGTTTAGAGGATTTTTTTTTTTTAATCAATTAAATTTGCAAGTAATAAAGCCAGGCACATGCATGACTGGTTATTTACCCGGAGAAGATTTACCTCAGCCACAGCAAACAAGCTATCATTACACAGAGGGAAGAAAAGCTATGGGTGGATACGAGCTGCACCAGCAGATTTAACTGCCGGAGCATTCCCAGAGCTATTATATCTGTCATGCTCTGCATTCAACTTATATGGCTGAATTTACTCCTGAGAGTTCGTTTTTAGCTGAGAAATCACTCAGATTCCATGAAAGACAGCAATATAAAACCCGGACATGGAGGAAATATCTACCAAAAGGGCGTCTGGTCTTTAACACTAAGTCAGACAGACAGAGTCATTCCTTACACAGAGCTGCTCACAGTGTCCACCCCGGACACAGAATCAGAGCACTTAAACAACTTGTGCACCTCCTCTGCATTACTGGTGGATATTGCTAGGTCACTGCAAGCTGCAGTCCAAGCATCAGTTTGGGCTTCAAACTTTCCTCAGGAAGAAAAAATTCCATGCTAGAAGTCAGAAGCTGCTGGACAAAAAGGTAACACTCACCATTACACTGCACCTGCAGTTTTAAAGATGTGCCTTATCACATATGTGCAAAAAACAGAGGTAAAGTGAAGATACTCTCTGGTTCAACTACTGTGGTCTGTGATCAGTGCTAGGAAATACTGTCTTTCTATTATTATTATTAAATAATCTAGTGGTACCTTTGTTTCACTGCCATTTTGATTCAACAGTATTTACACGTATTCCTTCCAGTACTTGAAGGGAGCATATAAACAGGAGGGGGAATGGTTGTTTATGAGGGTGGATAGTTATAGGATAAAGGAGAATGGTTTTAAACTGAGACAGGGGCGGTTTAGGTTAGATATTAGGAGGAAGTTTTTCACCCAGAGGGTGGTGAGGCACTGGAACAGGTTGCCCAAGGAGGCTGTGGATGCCCCATCCCTGGAGGCATTCAAGGCCAGGCTGGATGTGGCTCTGGGCAGCCTGGGCTGCTGGTTGGCGACCCTGAACATAGAAGGGGTTGGAACTGGATGATCATTGTGGTCCTTTTCAACTCAGGCTATTCTATGATACACCATTAAACACGCATTTTATCAGTTTGGCTCCACTGCTTTCATTTTCATGCCACACTGTTTAATTCTTTTGGAAGCTCTGTGTCTGCACTACATGGCTACAACCTAGTGCTGATACTGCTACACGTATGACAGGCAGATTTAATTTACTCAAATACTGAGCTAACCTGAATTTTAAGATGAGATTAATATTTAGAGGAAAAAATAGCAAAGAGGAAACGATTAGCAAGAATATAATTTCAGAAATTCTGCTGGACAGTTTGTCTTAAATATTTTGACTGCCTTTATTCCTACAGTTATGAAAAAGGTATCTCAGTGAATTAGCATTACTTTCAGGAACTCACGATTGCACTTGCTTTTGATCTAAGAATTAGTGACTATGTCAAGCTCTACAAAAAGCAAGTTCGGGGATCTTAATGAAGTATTTTTCTAACTTCTGAACTAGATAATAAATGCATACTCTACTTAGAAACACTTAAAAATCCATTAACATGCTCCAATAATATTTTCCAGGAGATATCCCAACAAGCTATCCTGCATTATCCTCAAGATGTACTTCTCACTTGTAGACCATCCTAACTCTGACCACAGGCTGAAACACAGCCTTCCTCAAGCCCACTGCACATGGCCATCCCTAGAAAAGTACAAATCCATACTGAAATAAGCGGGTGTTGATGAAGGCTACAATTAAAGGTGACATAAGCCTACAACATAATGCCCATGTCATTCACTCTTCAAAACTGACAACAGAGACACAGTATCTACAAACTGCAACAAGCACTAAAGTGACCAAATCCCTTTGTATCTACTCTCCTTGCAGGGAGCTTAATCAAATAAATTTAATTGTAATTACAAGGGACTCGGTTTCAATTTAATTTTAATTATTTGCAATGTATACACACTCTAGAAAAACCTCATTAAGATGGCTCAGCCAGTTTGTTTCAAATTGGACCTGTAAGTCTACGCTTACGACTATCCATCACAGCTGCCACCCGTTCATTCTAAAGGTTCAGATTAATCCCTTGCTGCAATCAATCCAAACTAGTAAGTAATAATGAATGAAACTGTTCTCCAGTTGTGTAAGAAAGATCTGACCAAATAAGAGAAAGGCTCTTACTGCTCAACATTTTTGTTTCCCTTGCTGCCTCCTACTTTTCATTTAGGACAGTAAACTACGTCATGGGGATGCTACCTCTGCTGTTTCCCTCAAAGAAAACGGTCTTCAAGTTCTCTGTATTCCTACTAGAAGTAAAGTACTGCAATAAAGAAGAAAAAGATGCTCTGACCTCAAGTTCAATGGCAATAGGCTGATTTTTGTATAAAGCCTATCCACAATACATTAAACACCAATGTCTTGCTATTTTGCTCTGAGCAACAGTACAATCAAATGTTGTTCAGAAAAAAATCCTTCATGTAGCACTGTTATATTTTTCATTTCCTCCTCTTCCACTTCTCCTTCTCCCCATCTTAAACATTCTGTTTCTCTTTTTCTCTGAGTAATGGAAGACTAAACTACTGCAGATTAAACAGCATTTGTAACACAGTACTATGATTAACTAAAATTTTTCAGTAATAAAATTGATTTTTCTTTTAATCTTGCATCTGAAGAGGCAGCATTTGCTTCTTTTCCCACTACCTGGGATTTTTTTATAACATGAAAATCATCAGTGTGTTAAAGTCACTGGTTTGAAGACAACAAATGCAACAAGACCTGCGGCATGAACAGGAGTCTATTGTACAAAAGCACTTCTGTGAAGTCAGCCAAAGCTAAATCCTGGGGTTCAGCTGTAGGTCAGTACATAGCTCTTTGCAGCCCAAGTAAACAATTGAAAAAGAAATCAGCACTATCTGAAAACCTTATTTGAAATCCTTATTTAAAACATACAATGCAACCCTTGTTTTCATGGGATCCCTAAAATCATGTTATGTTTTTTGTATATTAGTAGCAATAGAGTTACAAAACATCACTGACACATTAATTTCCCTGGTCATAAAGAAATTCTGTTTAAAAAAGAGCTACTTTATTCTCAAACTAAAATTAACAGCATTGCAGTGAAAAAGTCATAAAAGATCTCAGCAGACCAAAACCCAAACGCCATAAAACCCAGCTCCTGGATCTCACTTCCACCAGTACTTGCCTGGAACCACTCAGCACATGTTCCTATCCTAAGTTTTTACTTCTTATTAACAGACTCATCAGCTGGAAGCCATTACAAACGTCTGTTGTTTGTTTGTTGGTTTATTCATTGCCATTCCCTGCAAAGTGCCTGGGAGGTTACTTCATTCCTGCAGGAGCTGTTGCCCAACTTAGAAACAATGCTGAGAGCAGATGAACAAATTGTGGAGGGTCTAATCCAACTCAATGGAATGCATTGAGATCTAGGAAGGTATTTTGGGTGAAATACCTTTACTACGAAGTCAGGTATGTTGCTGTAGCATTAACATCAAGATAGAAGAGGAGAAAAACAACAGGAGTTTGTCTTTCAACTTAGAAGAATCCAATAGATTATTTCAGAAAAACAAAAAATTTACAGCAATTTTTTCACTGATTACACCTACAATTCAACCACTGCATCTTCCACAGATACATATTATGACAAAAAATAACAGACAATAGGTTCAATAAATATTCACACACCTACATTAAACACATGAAAAATCTGTGACATGTAATGTAAGTAGGAATTGAATAGCTTTAATTCTATTCCATGAGAAAATGTGTCCAAAAAAGGGTTTTGACAAAGCCCTAGCATCACTCCATAGTAAGAAATTGTTAGAAAATAAATGGATAAAAGCACTTGAACTAAATAAAGTGTAACACAGTTAATAAGGTTCAGCGATTAGGCAAGAATACTTTTCTCTTCGCTGCACCTATCATCTCATGTTACTATTCATGCCACTACGTAGCCTTAGGTCACTCAAATTCATTTTCATGAGGTAACATAACCTTGCAGGTATTGGAATCAGGCATAATAAAACAAAAAGGTTAATTGTGCATTCTGTCAGGATCATGAGGCACCAAGCCATGACCATCATTTATCTGGTAAATCTTATCTTGGTTTCTCTGATATTTAAGCTGTTTTAGACTGAATGTCTATTTTTTAATTTCCTAGGTTGCCTAAAGGATAGGTTTCAAAATAAAGTATCAACGTTAGGTTCTTTTGCTTATACCCTGATTTTTCCTACTAAAATTCCTAGTTTTGGCAATGTTTAGTGCATTCTTGTAGCTCCTCCACCTCCTAATTAATCAATATATTACTCGCTTTTGTAGTTTAATTGTTTTATGAGCCTTGTTCTCCATGCCTACAAGGCACAAATCATGTCAATAATATGTACTTAACAAATCGTATCCCCTGCTGTCAGCAATCAAGACTCAACGAGGTTTGTGCACAATATAAATAAGGCTGAAATGCTCAGAATGCCAGTGAATTCCTACTTTGTTTGCCAAATTCAGGTGAAATGGAGGAGAGCTCATCCCTGCTAAGGACAATTTCAGATTTCACTGTTATAATCACAGTGAGCCAGATCCCCAAGACAGCTTGTGTGTCCAAGCGTTGATCGTTGAGGAATGAGGAATGTGGCAGAGCAGAACTGGAGTTACTGATGGTCACCAGATTTGGCGCACAAAGCTATTGCTTAAACCAGGGATGAGAACTCAGAAAATGTAGTCACAATAAGCATACTTTGAGAGTCAGAAAGACAACAGTAACCTTCTATGTATCAGTAACCATAGCCTCGGAGTTAGACAAGTTCAAATGAGCACAGCCAGTGGAAGGTTCCCTAAGAGGTTGCAGCACTCAAGCAGGAGATGAAGGCAATTTTTGTCTAGAGACTGCAGTTACATGGATTGTCATGGAATGATCTAAGTTCAGAAGAACTGGGCCCTTGGGGAAAGAGAGGAGCATACTTCCATGAGCCAGTTGGGACATCCTCCTGAACAACATGAGAAACCAGCTAGGCTCCCTCAGTCCGAGTAGCATGAAGACACACTGCCTTCCAGTTCTGGCCCAAGTGTTGCTATTGTTAAGCAATCAGAAAGGAGGGTCCCCTCTGTCATCAATTCTCCCAACCCATTTAGAGATCTATTTGGAGCAGTTTGCCCATGGCACTGGTGTGTGCACGAGCTCTGTGAAGGGATGTGGCCTTTCCCACAGCTCTAGCTGGTGTCTCACTCAGCAGGAAGGATTTATGAATCACCCTCCAGAGACACCTTTCTTTGTGCATCATAAAGAGAACCTGGGTGTCTAATTAGGGCTTGTTTATTCTCTCTGCAGGTAAGTTTTAATTTCCCTTTAAAAATTCTTCTTAGTTTTTTTTTTTCCTTTCCATATTCCAACTATATAACAGACTGACACAGCCTAGAGAAAGGGGAACTAATTCACAGCTTTGTTCCTTGAAGGCAGTGAACTTTCTTACTTCATTAATTGGAGACTGTGTATGCACAGGAGCAGCTGGGCAAGGATATTAATATTATCACTCTGCTCCAGTAATTAATAGCAACTCCTCTCATAGCACTGATAAGCTAGGAAACACATTTCATTCCTTGTCCTTTTGTGCTTGTGAAACACCAATGGAAGAGAAAAAGGTACACGACTCAAGCAGTGACCTTGTATCCGGACTGTAACTCCTCCAAACTAACCCAGAATCAGTATGGAGCCATTACAAGTGTCCAGCAGTAAACAATATGGGATGCCCACTAAAATTTTAGAGAGCATGCAGCTCAATGAGGCATTTCAATTTCATCACAACCCTTTATTAATGGCAATTATAGCCTGAAAGATGCTAATGCAAGGTACTTCAGAGACTAGGTACTTCAGAGACTAAGCAAAACATTGCTCAGTTTTGAAGACAGTCTGTCTTAGTTAACAGTTTCCCTTTCCAAGCACAGATGTATCTCCTGAAATTTTAGTGTCCTTCTTTCCCTGTCACTTTCAGAGGTAACTAGAAATGGAAAATTAGGAACAACTTCTCCTGTAGATCAAATAACTTAGATTTAACATTCCTCTTGTAACTATATTTTCTGAGTTAATTTCCATAAATTATGTAAATTATAATTCTTTTATTCTACATGGAGTTGTGAAACACACATCCGTGTGTAGCTTACACAGGTAGAGGAAAAGCCCAAAGAAGACAGACACTGCCCCAGTTGCATATCATTAGTGAGACATGCTTTGACACTGTTGGCTGGAGAGAGATGAATTCTGGTTCATTAACCAGAGAGACTGACTGTATCTTGAAAGTGAGGTATGAGAGCAAAATGCATAAAACTCTATTTGGACTCTGACAGAACTTATAGAAAGAAAAATACATGTCAGATTCTAGACTTTAAGATCCTCAGAAGACAGCATAAGAAATTTGTGAAGTATTTTAAGAAAACTGTCATTGGCCCAGGACACATGGAAATCCTGTAATCACCGAATCATAGAACAGCTTGGGCTGCAAAGGAATGCTCTGGGCTGAAAGGTCATCTAGCTCCAGTTTGATGTTCTTTAATGAAAACAAGGTAATAAAGAAGCAGAATATTAGTTTATGTTTCCAGTGGGCTATTACTTAACAACATCAAATGAAATAACGAGTTTAAAATTAAAGACCTCCCAGCAGTATATTTACAAGTTGTTTTTTTTTTTTTTTTAATTAGAATTAATAGCATAAAATGCTGATTGCCAGCAAGCAACTTAAAGGAAATAGATTATAAATCCTCTGAAGAAAAAAAAAGCAGATTAAAAAAAAAGGGATAAATAACCTTTCAAGAAGAAAAAACAGGATATAAGCAAAGAGTACACCGAGTGAAAACCCACTGGATTGCCACGTGTTTTCTTGGTATTCGTTTAGCTTGCTATTAGTGATTTCTGCTGTGATTGCCATCACTACTAAATCAATAGGATTTCTAAAGGGAATGAAGTGGCCTTTTCCAATAAAAGCAAACAGAAGTTCTGTTTAAAAAACAAAATCAGACAATTGAATTTGTTTTTTTCCACTGTATAGAAGTCTCCCACCCAGTGCCTGCAATCCCATGAAGCAAGTGGAATGGCACAGACAATGGACATGACTGAGCAAAAGCATGTCACTAGAAGACATCTTCCCTGCCATCAGTATCATGGCAATCATAAATTAGAGTGAGAAGCTGCTAGAATATTTAAATGGCCAATAGGGTTTAAGTAAAATAATTGTCAGGAATTTTAGCTACAGCAGCATCTATGTGGAAAATTTAAGTAGCTGTGAGGAAAAGTCTGCGTCACAGAAATACAAAGCTCTGCTGAAATCAGAGGATAGTTTTTCTCAATTAAGTTAAGAATAAAATTAAAATCTCAGATATTTAGTAAGGATACAAGATTCACACGAAAAAGGATAAGTATTCATTCTAAATGTCTTTTTTATGTACATGGCAAAGCTTTTGCTTGTTGCCTTTTAACAAAGGTGACAATGGGCAACAAATCAAATGCTAACCATGTATTAACATAACTTACTCCAACATCAGCCTCCACATTCATCCTCAGCTGGAGGACATTTGCTTTCTTCACTTGTGACTTCCTCTCTTTAGCAACAGCCACAGGGAATGATACAATCAATATTCACATATATATTCCAACACAAAGACAGGATTCTGAAGGATCACCAAAAGCTGCTTTACGTGCAAATTAATGCATGTTGATGAATTATGTAAGTGCAATGAGAGCATAAGAGAGATATCATACAATATCCATTCACTTCTATTCACATGAAGTCTAACAGTATGCTTTCACAGGAGAAAGGTGACAGCCACAATTCATGGATTTTAGGTTTTGACTTCTGTTGAGTCACTACATGCTTTCTTCCTACCTTCGCATCTGTCATTAGAAGAGGTCTATGTTCCTCACTGGGGGGATTCCATACTAAATTAATTATGTATCAGATTTGTAAGACAAAAACAACCTCAAAAAATCTCTTACATGAAATGTGACAAAGCAGTACTTGGGGTTTTTTTTGTTAAGTATCTTGGTTTATTTTTCTCCAGGTGGTGCTTAGCCATGTATTTCTTGAGATAAAATACCTGAAACTACAGATTAAACAAATTCCATTTTTAACTTCAAGTACACCTAACAGCAGGTGCAAGCATATCCCAGTCTCTGGATAAGGTGATGATCCTCTTCCAAATCTCAGTACATTTGGACTTTGCTCTATACTCATCTGGGCTTCAACTTCATACTGTAGAATCAACAGTAGATATATTCAGCTGCAGAATGTTGCAACAAAAACTTTTTAATGCTCTTTGCTGTATTTCACATAATCAATCAACTTTATAGCAGCTACATAAAACGTTTTGAAATAGTGCTTGCAAGTGAATTATGTCTACAAAATATTCTCACACACTTTTTCTTATTGTTCATGTACATATTTCAGCAATTACAAGTTATAGGTGGGTATTAGCTAGACAAACCCTCATGCAGCCCTCTATGGTCAAAATATGTGAAGTTTTCTTTTGGCTTGTGGGTTTTACCCTTCAATTAAAATAGTTCTCTAAAAGCATCTCGACTTGCTATGTTGTTTTACAGACTTATGAGTGGAACTCCTGATTAACTTGAAAAAAATTTGGATGACTAACTGTATAAATTTTGATTTTCCCTATGCAGTCTCTCCATTTTTGGAGCTGAACATGAATGGTTTTGTTTTCAGAAAGGTTTATGGCCAATGAAGTATCTCTTGGGTGCAGCACAGCAGTATTAACTCAGAAGGCCGATTTTACACCAGGTGACTTCCAAGAAAGAACAAAAAGTGTTCACGATATTTTAAACACATGAAAATTCATCACTGATAGAATTTGGTTTAACAAATGAGAACCTTTGAGTCAGGCTTAAATTATGATTGAGAATACAGATGAGAAATGAAATGCAAACATCACCAATCAAGAACAGAAAATTCGTAAGTTAATTTTAGAATGATGACATCAAAATCTGCCCTATTTGTAATTCTTTGAGTTGCACAGGTAAGTTCTTGCAAGTCCAACATGTGAAAGCTTAACACATGAAAGGTCAAATTGAAGAAAACAAACCTACACAGTGATTCCTGTCAGAAACCATTAACTTCACCTGCAAAAAAGCCACTGTTGTGGCTGAAACAATACTGCAGAGTACAGGTCTCCAGTTGGGAAGAAAGGCTACACATTTATCAGATTTCCTCTCTTAGGATTTTGTGTGGTGGTGAGACATACAGAAATGCCTGTAGACTAATTTTCCCATTTTACTGCTGTGTTTTGCCAGGTGGGTGGAATGTACCCATGTAAGTAGCCCTGCTAGAGCTGTTGGATGACCATAATTGTCATTTGGAGAATGACCGACAGAGATTAAATGTAATTCCTGGAATTAGAACATATTATATATTTGTTCTGCAGAGCAAAAGGAAAGAGTATTTCAGGTGTAAAGAGCCTGTAGTCTAAACAAGCCTCTCACCATCTCACCCCAACTATATTTACATAGGATAAAACTGCAGGTAAGATCAGGCAATTTTCCATACCCACAGATACAATCTTTAATATTTTTTATTATTATTTTTAAATAATAGCATCTCAGGCAGTACCATGAAAGGAGGCTGCAACGGCTGTTTTCTCTCAAACAAATAGAAAACAGACTCTGATGCTGTCACTAAGAAACATATATACACATACATATAAAAGGCAGATGCGCCTTCAACTGGCTAGCATAACCAAAAAGAGATTTCATCCTAGTTCAAGGTTCATTACAATCAAGCTGAATCAACACTGAACAAGCAGTCTACAAAAAAATAGACTGGCTTAAAAATTAATTACACTCAGCAGGAAGAATTTGATTTATCCAGATTAGTTACTAAAACACTTGCAGGGGGTAGATATAATCTTTTCTTAGAAAATAAATGAATATATGATTTCAAATGTCATGCTTTGAACATATAATCAATACTGCAATTACCAAAACTTCTACAATACATTTCCTTAAAATAGTATCCGCCAATTTTTGTGAGATATCTGAAAGATGAGTATACAATTATGAAATCCTACTTCTACACATCTACTCAGTTAACCAGGATGGGTGTGACAAATTTCACTATATAAACAGATGTTAACCAGTACCTTATTAGGAGTTATATGTCATGAAAATGCACTAGAACAACTAGAATAGACAACCTGAGCAAGGTTGCAATCTGTAAACAAGGATGCTCACACCTAATGGATACAATGATATACAAATCAAAAGTGCCCACAAAAAGTCTTGAAAGATGTTCAGGATGCTATTTTTACAATAACAATATGAAATCACAACTAATTTAATTACTAAATTGAAAAACAACAATTCACTGTTTCAAATTCTTACACCTTTTCGAAATTTAGCCACTACTCTTCCTTTCATGAGACATTTGCCCAAAAGGCACCAGGTGAACCAGAAAAGAAACATGATAAAGATGCTTTCCTTGTCTGATCCAGATGATAATTTCAATTTATTCTGAACTTTAAGACTACCAGTATATAGAAGTCGGACGATGAGATGCTGATGCTTGAAAAATAGAAGACACAAATTACAAACTGGCCAATTTTCCACTTCTTTCAAAGACTACACAGTACTGCACCAAAAATCTTATCATTCACCAGGAAAATCTTCCATATTTACCAAGTTGTGTGATATCTGTTCCTAGACACCAAAGGTTCTCCTTGGTATCCAAACTTAAAATCTCTGAGACTTAATGGCAAAAAAACCAATTCTCCATTTTTATTGTACACTTCTGATGAATAAAGTTAGCAACATCAGCCAGCCAAAGAAAAGAAACAGAGAATGAAAAAAAAAGATGTCTAGTATTGGATTTGTCAGTGCTTTTTAAAAAGACTCTTCACAAAAAGTCTGTCTTTGATCATGTTTCTAATTACTATCTCTTAAAAGAGCAACATCCCATAGCGAAAAGAAATCTACAAAACATACATGTTTACTGTAAGAGTGAAAAAAAATCCAAAGAATTATAAATAGGCTGGATGCTCAAACTCAACTGAAAATTTGTCTGCACAGAAGGCAATACTTCTACAGATCCAAAGAGATGCAAATGACACTGAGCTGGTCTATGTGCAGTCAGTTCCCTAAAGCCATGGTCGTGACAGCTCTTAAAAGAACAGGAATTTTATAAATCAAACAAATAATGGAGAGGGAGAAGACAGGAGAGGACTAAAATTCGGAAATTCATTTCTAAGTCAAAAAATATCATCATCACAACTTGTAAATAAGATTAAGAGTGCCTTTTAAATGTTTTTGTTGCAATGGAACTAGTCTCTGTTACATCTATGAAACTACAACAAATATAATAAAAGTATCTAAACCATGGGTGAGTGATCCTTAAATCTGTAGCTTGCTTGAATCACACTGCTGCACATCAGTTATATACTTCCCGTAGCAGAAGGAATGATGAGATTTCACATGAAACACTGAAACTGTCCTTCAGACCAACATTTAAAGTGCTGTAAAAGGACAGTGCTCCTCTTCTTAAGACCTCTTCAAATTGACTGCACACAAGCGCCAACTCTTAACTCTAAGTAAGTAATCAACTTTATGCATTTCATTGTATCATTCACCTTAAAATCTTTAACACAATCAATACAAAAAGTTTCTCCAGAAAAAAAGCAGTACCTGCAAACAGCCTCTCTTAGCATGAAATTAAAGTCAGGCTCCTGTGAATAGGCTCTCCCAGGGACACTCCTCTTGTGCATGTTCCGGGACATTGCCAGTTCCTTTCTCTGACTTGGACAAATGACTTCTCACAAAGGGCTACTCAGGAACTGAGCTGCTTTTTAAGAAAGCATTAACGTGGCCTCACACTGTGCAGTCAGAGACTCTTCTGCATGAAGCTTTCATTACTCATACATTTCAGAACCGTTGCATAGCACACAGGACATCAAAACTAATCATTCTGTCTGGTCCTCTGTTTCGAAGTCTGCAAAGCTGCTGTTTCCACTTGCTACTGGGGAAAACAAGCTTTTTTCTCCCCCACATGCTTGCTAGTGTCTGACCTAAATCATGAAGAAGAATGAATCTTCCACTAATCCACATCCTAATAGCCAGACTTTCTTAAACCCTAAACAGGAAAGCCAAGCATGTGACAAGAAGAGCTATTTCTGCCCCCACCTTTTGTTTAATATTCCTGCTCCTCAACTTTCTTTCATATCCTCTTGTTCTCTTTGCAAAATGATTTCAGAATGAATTAATGACATTTATAATAATCTACTATGTTCATAAATTACAAAGATACAATCAGCTGGAACTCCAATTATCAGAAAGCTACGTATCTCAGTTGTAGTTTTTAATACAATAAACCTTTTAAATCAGCTTTAACAGAACTCAATCAGAATGTGCTTAGTGTAAGTAATATTCTGCACTGGACCTGCATGCAACGTGGTTATTGGAATATACTCATCCACAGTGAATCAAAGCATGAAATGCAAAATTATGCAGGGGATTTTTTTTTTCCTTCCAAATATTTTATTCTTAAACTGCTTTGGGAGCTTACAGACACACAGCACCAGGTACCAGGAGCTTCCATGTTCTCCATTAGGGAGAGTGCTGCCCTCACTGAACATTTCATCCCACTAGACAGACATCTTCAGAAATGTGTATCAGATATTTTTCAATCTACAGTTCCCAATGCCCCCCTATAGAAAAAAAATGCAACAGAGAAACAGTTTTCAAGTTCTTTGTAGCACACGGGCGGTTAATCCATGAAGTTTGGAAATTCAGATAGGAAAAGCTTCATGACATCCAGCAACACCGTTCTCTGCCATTTACTTCATTTTTCAGGTGTACTTCTGATCTTTTTAGGTTTTTTTTTTTAATTAATTCAATGTTGCTTGTCAGCCTTGATCAACTATTACCTCACAGTGCTTTTCAGGTAAGTTTTCAAAGCCTGATGAAGAAGTCAATCCTACTGCACACCTCATGAAGCTCAACATGGAGGCAAGAGCTGGATCTTCCGTCCCGCTCATGACTTTTACTGAATAGACAAAGATTCACTTTGGAAAACACCAAGAATTCTGCAGAAAAGTCCCATATTGAAAACTTTACATACACGTTATTACATACTCAATTCTTAAAATATTTCATTCTGTTTTTTTTCACATAATGCATGAAGAGGCAAGAATGAAACTCACAACTCAGATCTACTGACAAAATTTAGTCTTCTACTCACCTTTACTTGAATTTGGAAAGAAAGACAAGAACTAGAACTTGTTCCCTTTCCTAGTCAGTCCCCTCTGCACTGTGAATCCCCGTGAAAGGAGTTAGTTGGCCAAGTCTGAGCAAAGGGGTACATTTTGGATGCGATTTCTTTTACCAAGATCTTCTTCCAGCATTAAAATATCTCCCATTCTATTTCGTGGTGCCATGCATAATTTCACAACAATGTTAGTAAATAGTTCAGAATTTCCTTCCTTGCTTAACTGTAAAGCATCATTATTTTCATTTAGGAACCAACAATGGAAAAAAAAGTCCTAAGAGATCTTGAGTCAGTTTTATGATCTTTTTGTAAAGCAAACAGATGTAGATACTGGAAAACAAAGAGCAAATGACACATTTATAGAAGTGTTCTTTCACAGAAAATGCAAAGTTTCAAGCTAAGTACAAACTGAATTATTAGCAAGAGGTAATACTGTTTATTAGACTTGTACCAGCTTCTTTACAAATCTTCTCTATTTTCATAGCCCAGGAAGGCAATGTTGCAGTTAACTACTACCAGATAATGCTTCTTCCATTACTAAATTAATGTATTTTTCAAATGTAGATTTTAAATTTCTTAAAGTGTGATTATTTTTCCTCTAAAGCACTGCTTATCTTTCTAACATAATTTGCTGAATGTTATTCCTGCAAGAAATGCATGCTCTTCATCAAAACCATTGCGGCAGCTCAAATAACTGAGCTAACTCTAAATGAGCTGGCTCAGGTCCTGACCAACAGCACTACATCAGGGAGCTTGGCACAAGGCAATCAGCACAACATTCACCTGAGGAACAGGCAGGCTTTGGATACACTGCTAAACACACGACTTCTGGGGCTGTGTTACTCACTGACTGCCGGCTCAGGTACCTGCATGTTAGCTACCACCCCAATTTGGATTTATCTCTAAATATTCTGGAAGGAGGACGAGTGCTGTTTCACTTTTTAATTTACCTGTGTAGCTTTACAGCTTATTAGTTAACTGTAAAAGCAACATTTTTCCTGGGAAATCATAAAACAGCAGGTAAATCAAGCATGCTCTCAGGAAGTATTTTTACTAGTTTGAATAAGAAAGTAAGCACCTAGGGACTTGGAGATTTTACTGAGAACTGTTAATACATACCATTAAGAAATAAGAGGTATAGAATATGACATACTTCTTATTTAATCCCATTGTGTTTACAAAATTGATAGTAATATTATTTATAGAAAAATCAGCAATGACACAATCAGCACAACCACCGGCTAGCACTTCAAAAATGTTTAGTTAACATCAGTACTGCAGACATGCATTGCAGTTGGAACTACATAAAAATATAGGAGGGCTAAACAAGATGCTTGAAATAAAATAACATTTACTGTATTTATGGGATCACAAAATCACTGGCCCACTCCAGTTTAAGCAAGACAGAATGAAATGACATCCTTGAAAGAATTAGTATAACATAACAGTCCTAATCCCTCATCTTCTAAATCCAGCCCTACCTCTCAGGCTTCATATTGTTTAATCTGAAGAACAGAGGACTGTCATCTAGTTCTCTGAATTCCACAATGATTAACCCTTCAAAATGAGAACATAAGGCACAAACAAGATTCAAAGTGATTAAGATTCCACATCTGACTCTGACAGTATTTTTAACTAAAAATGTGCCTAACCATTTTAGATACGCTAAACAGCAGCAAATGCACAGCAAATGTCAAAGTCTCTCCTGGGTGCATGAATAACAGTACTGGCCATCCAGAAACTCAGCTGTGTGTTTTAAGCAAACAAGTGAGAGAAGGTAGCCCAGAAAGGGTTCAGGAGAGGAGGAAGACAAGACACAGATCAGGAAAGGAAGATGAAGGGGCGGTGTGAACACTAGGGGAGCTGGGAACATTGTGCTTCCACTCCCAGGAAGGGTACTGCTGAAGTAAATCTGGGCCTTTGCCCCCATATAACTCACGTAAGGAAGCCCATGGGCATCTTACAGGGTGCCATTTGTATTTCCCAGCAATATTCCTCAATAGGAAGAAAAGCATGTTTCACTGTCAGTTAAAATAACACACTTACAGGAAGGTTTTGCAAGCACTGCAAGTTTAAGATTGTGTAAGACTGTGTAAGGCACTGCTAATGCCTATCTGAAATACATGCACATACATCCTAACTTCAAGAAAATCATTTGTATTGGTTACAGACAAAGGAAAGAGGATAAAAAAGCTGGCTCTGCTAAGTCTGGTAAAACTGAGCTCCAGCGAATACAAAATTAGTTTGTGCATTCACAAAATGAAGCTGAAAGAAGAACCAACGGGCACAAATCAAGCAGAGGTATGACCCACACATCAGAGCAATCAGTACAGAACAGTCATGTCACAGCAACAGTCAGACAGCACAACTGCACTGCAGCGGATGCCATCAGATTGCAGAGGGATTATGTGCCATGATTGCTTCTGATGAAGTGGGGGATGAAGCCTCTTGGCCCAGTTTTAGACCCTGAATTTTATGGGCATTAAATATTGTGGGCAATATGGGCAATACAAATTGTTCTCCATCTTACTGTTTTGTACTTATAACTACATTAATGCCATATTAGAATGCCAGATTATTTTAAATAAAAACTCAATGTATTTAAAATGTATTAAGTGTATTAAAATTTATTTAATTATTTTATTTAAGGCTTAAAATGTTTTAATTACTCAATATTCTCCATAAACTGGAAGGCTGGGTTCTGAAGAATCTTGACAAAAGTAAGCTGAGTTTTTCTCATTAAAATTTTGCCAGTCTCAGTACTGCTCCAGTAGCATGTGCCAACCTAATGATAAAAGGTTATTTCACCTTTTTATATACTGGAGATGGCAATGATTCAGAAAGAATCTCACTCCTTAATTCAGCACTGCAATGGATCATGGTGCACATGTTTCACATTGCCATTGCCAGCATAATCGTCCTACTACAAGCGTGCTGATTGAGAATACAGCACTGCAATAACCACTAAATATGTCACAAATTATGCAACAGAGGGGTCACAGTAAAATGTGAGCAAGTCCGGAACGCTCATTATTTTGCAATACTATACATTTCAACAATTCAGTACAAGACTATGGAAGTTGAACATAACCCAGAATATTTCAAGTACTTTTACAACAAAACCTGCTGTGGTATGAAACTAGTGGAACCAGTGCCCTGATTGATTCCTCTGGATCCACTAACATTTTCTTCAACAAAACCAAATCCAAATGACCTCTGTGAAACTCAAATATTTCTTTAAAAATAGAGTATCCCTCATTGTTCCTCTTAACAGGTTCTACAATAAATTCACACCAACATCACATATTCTCCCACTACCCACTACATAATGTTAGGACAGAATGAGCTCTTTTCTCTGGGAATTGAGATTAAAATGTAAGAATGAAATTCAATAGACATTTGCCATGCATTAACAATTGGGTTGATTCCTAATGTATTTTCTCTACAATTTGAGAACATGCCTAGTGGCAGCAGCGATGTACAGTACTTAAGAAGATTACAAAATACTTCGTCTTGTAGCAGATCTCATATTCTGAGTTTTACTAGCATTCATCAAGCCAAGGGGAGGGATTTCATAGTACACCATTTTTCACACAAATTCATTTTGATATACCATAATTCTGAGAGTAGCTTCGAAGGCAGTCAACTCTGTGGGTTTTAATCTCCTGAATACACTGTTCTGCCTTACCCAATTTTCAGAAAGTAGTAGAACTGGTCAGATTTTTCTGGTTTCTTCTTTAGTTATTCTAAAGACAGGGAAAATGCACAAAGATTTATTGTTATTTGCTCATTATCTATACACAATCTGCACACAATTAGCTTTCTCGTGTTTAGTAGGTACAAGTTGGAAAGAATCTGCCAACTTAAGACAAACAGAACACAGCCACCGTCAACTCAGTGCCTCTGAAAAGGTGTTAGGATGATGGATGAAACCCATAGCAAAAGAGAGAAAAAGGTTACCTTTGGATCAGGTGAGACGGTATATCAACCCCTGCCACATTCATTCAATTAATACACTCTGCAGCTTGTGAACACTGATAAGAGCACTACAACTTAATGATCTAATCTGTACTCCTGGAGAACAGAAACTTAGTTCATGACAGACAGTTTCTTTGGATTTTCAATGCAGTCTCAATGTATGGCAAGATGTATTTTCTCCACTAAGCCTGAAATGCAGTGGCAGAAAAAAAATGAAAAATTAAATCTCACAAACACAGAAGAAAAGGGAGGATTAAAAAAGCCTGCTGAAAAAGGAATGCCAAGTTCTAAAGTGCCCGAGATCATGTTCCAAAACTAGAGACTGCAGAGATCTCTGCTCCCTGGCAGCTTTAAGCCTCGCTGTCTGACATCTCTCCCTAACCACTTTTCTCACGACAAACCCAACTGTCCATCAGCATGCCACTTCTTCCTTGCTGTCTGAAATGGTATTGAAAACCAAGAAGTGCAAAATGCCTTATCTTGAAGAAAGCAATTGAACCAGGATGTGGTTATTATGAAATAGAACAACAAAAAAAAAAGCCTCTTCCAAAGTGTAAGTAAATGGAGATTGCGTATCAATGATCTAAAATACTCTGTGTTCTCTACGGTGTGAGTTATCACAAACAAAATTTGTATCTTCTCTGCATCCTTTTGCAGGATATTCTTAGTTAGATTGCCAAAAGAGGAGCTCATTGTTTTATGCAGCACCATACTCCAATGACATGCCTCAGACGGTACTTTCAGGACAACCATTAGTTATTATATTGCACACAGAGAGGATAATGGATGCTATCTGAAACATATATTTAACTGATGTCATTAAATACACAATTGTACTGAAGGGTAGCAATGCCCAATTTGTAAGATTGAGATTATGAGACAGGCACCATGAATAGAATTAAAACCATGTTACACTGAAACAATCATTCATATCAATCAATCTACATCTTCTTACAGTATCTGCAAACTGAAGCATACATTATGACTAAAGATAATCACGTTAGGATTTTTGGCAATGCTTTACAATAAAAGCTATCTGTAATAGTAGACAGTAATTATTACTAAAAGGAAGCAGAATCTCTGTGGAGTTAGGTACTATAACCATATTAGTCATATAGCATGATTAATGACATTGCAAAAAAACATAAGTACTTTAGCAATAAACCCCTAATAGGCAGAGCCCATAGATCCTACCTAAGTCCCATCCTGCCATAAACCAGATCCAGCCAACTCTCATTTCACATTTCCAATGCAGCCATCTAGCATCCTTCTGGAGTTTGCGAGGATCTGGAACACCAGTATTTCTTCTTATTCGAATAGCTTGAACTAAGCCATATGATTTAAAACTGCATAGTTTATGCTCTAATGCTTTCTTCATCCTTAAGAAGAGAAATGTCCCTTCCTTTCCACCTAGGTCTGGATCCAAATTCAGTGAAAATCCCAAGACTTTTCTGAAAAAGAACTGCAAAAAAGACCTCATAGCCATAGCTGTCCTTACTGATACTGATGCATTAAAAACTTTTTTTTTCGTTGCTTCAGTCACGCATTTCTTTTAAGCAAAGTTCCATGACAGATTTTAAGAAAATGAACAATCTGCATCCATGCAGCAGAAACTTTGGGCAGACATCCCTGAGGATACATCTGTAAAGTATCTAGTAAAATGCAGTACCAGAGTTAAGAGCAATCAGTAGAACCAGGTCTATAAGCCTATACACAGAAAGCAAACCATCATTTTTCACTCTTTGTCATACACTGAGTAAAGCAAAACTATGAAACACAGAGTTGGTGACTAATAGCTTTTCATAATAATAATCACATCTGAAATCTGCTCATAGGGGAAAACACACACTCAAAACTTTTTGATGAAGAAAGAAAAAGATTATAACTAAATTTTTAAGTTGCCCTGTCCAATTTTGAGCCCTGACAACAAATGAACTGCTGCTTGGACTATTACATTAAAACAATACTGTGAAATAATTACAAGTTCTAAGATAAAATTAAAATTACCATAATAATTCTCCTGTGAAACAATCCAATCTATGCAGGCTACAAATTGTTGCTAGGTTGAAAAACTATATTACCACCTCAAGTCAGGCAGAAAAATTATTCTATTTCCATTAGTTTGTACAGCTACTTAAGAGGTTATGCAGAGCAAGATGATAAACTGATTACATTTACAGATTATATATTGGTCGCATTTAGAGAGCAGCTCCATACTTGCACACCAGCATTAGGAATCAGCTGTGCAGACTGTGAGTAAAGGTTCTCTGCCGGTTTCTTGCTGACTAGAGCAACAATCCCAAACTCTGTGATCCATAAGACCAAATTCATAGGGCCCATCTCCACATAAAACATGCAACATCAAGTCGAGCACAGCCCTATGCAAGTTTCCCTATTATATTCTCCATGTAGAAAGCCCTTTAATCCTCTGGGCCTTGCACACATACGAACAGCAGACAACTCTGCTTGGAGTTCTGGAGAAAACAAAGGATTCACCTGTTATTCCACACTGAGAGGTGCCATTTGGGATTTCATGTTCTAACCTCCTGTACCACAAATCTGCACACCCATGCTGTTTAAGGCAACAGACATACCTGGACTATTTCTTTCCTCCTGACTTCAATGAGAGCAGAATGCACTACCTGCAGTACCTTAGAAGAGCTGAACACTTTTCTGGGTCAGTTTTATGCACTTAGAAAGGAGGTGTAAGTTTCTCCTTTTTAGTCTGCTCCAAGATTTGTAAAGGTAAAATCTGGAGTCAGTTAACCACTGCTCCACTGAAGAAATCCAGTTGCACTCATAGAAGAGAATCATGATCATTTAGCTTTATGTCAAGCTTTTTAATCATAACATTCCCTCATAATTTAATTTGTTCTGTACCTATCACCATCAGTCTGAATACATACCACTACTCGTTAATGATACGTTTATAGCTAATAACACAAGTTTTATAGGATAGGAAAATTATTAATATAAACCACCTCAAGCACCTGACAAAAAAAGGTATGAATATCCTGGCCATACACTCACTTTTCTCTATGAAACATCAGTCACAAGAAACAGTCTATAATCTGCAAGTTGTGCATCATTGATTGTTCTTAATAGGTTCACTATCTACTGACAAACGGAACCACAATTACGATGGGATCAGTAAATTAAAATGGGATAATTCCATGTTATCTGAGCACGGAGCTTAAGTCTAACGATGCAATCAGATCAGCCTGAACTAGCATCTTACACTCTGGCTTTCAAAATGCTTGTGTTTTTGACTCTCCAGAACTGTGCACTCTGAAGAAACAAGTCTCAAGGTGCAGATGGCACACATACACAGGGCATGGGCATAAGTAAGTCTGCTAGTCGGGCAGGACACATGAAATGGAAGTTTCAAAACACTCCTGTGCTTTCCATCCCATGTCCTCTTCCATCCTAGGAAGAAGGTAACTCATAAAAGGTACCACTGGGCAGTGTTATAACAGAATGGGGCTTTAAATCTAGGCTGAGTCATCGCATCTGTGTAGGAAACAACTCTGGGAGACAATCCTGCAGCTTAGGCCAGAGAAACATTTCTAAAAAGTCAGCCCCAAACTCACTACAGTCAGCAATTGCAGACTCTAGAGTAACACCTGCTCTCTGCCCGCTTTCTTCTTGATGTGCTCTTTGTCTAGTTTAACGTCTCTAATCATTTTACTGGGACATAATTTCCATTTAAACAGATCTCTCTGAATTATTGAATTCTTTATCACCACATTGTTTTTCTCTCACAGGTATTCCCTCCATTTCCTTTTAATATTCTTTTGTTATTCAGGTGTTATGAAATGAAGATAATCTTTTTCAAGGACATAGGTACACACATAAACTGAAGTAGGGAATTTTTCAGCAGTTAGGTTCAGAAGGAAGGATCTGGGTTTCACATGCTGGATAAAATAAATGGCTGAAGACTTCCATCCACTGTAGATTCGCTCTTGCTATTCTGGTAAGGAATTGATATTTTAAGAAACAATTATTGGAAAGGCCTTCTTCTTAGAAATCCAAGAACTTTTGGATTATATTAAGCCATTCATTACTACACACTTCTTCAAAACATATAAATAGCACTGTAATAAAGACAGCATATAAAATTGACAAAATTAGAGAGTTTTATAAGCAAATGCAATCTTCCAATTTAACATTTTTAAAGCGCGTAGGAACTTCTAACAAATAAACAGAAATGATTTACAGTTTTATAACTGCAATCTAGACAAAAGCTTGTCACTTTTCAATATGATGCTTATTATTTCTTCTGCAAATATGTAAAATTATTATCATAAATCGGGCTGGCAAGTGTTCTTGATGAGTTGAGTAAGGGATTAACCTCACATCTGAGGACATGGGAATATCACTATTTTTTCCATCATGAAAAAGCTTTCCCAGAGCAGATCATCTGTAGCTGCTCTTAAGGATTTAGCATCTGATTTTAGCCATGTTCTACCTTTGAAAGTACCACAAGGGGCATATTACAGAACATCGTAACCACGACAAATCTTCTGCAAGTACATTAAATTCAATAAACAAAACTTCTTAGAAGAGTTTCTCAGAATCTACTTAAAACTCAAACAACTGAGCTGTGTACTGGGACTGTAAGTGTTTAGGCTCATTTGTGAAGACTATTGTGGAACCATATCTAAATTTTATTAACAGTAAATCAGCCTAATCTGTGAGCAATTTCTTACTTATATATAACTGAATAACATTCCTTTGGAACTTCTCTCATTCTCCAGACTGCCTACACGTATAATTGCCACGTATAATTGGTGGTTTGAGTACAGTTCATGTCTGTGAATACAATGAAGACATCGTGGATCAATGGAATCTACTTTAATTATCTTAATTCTTTAACTGTTTTTCATCCACCTTCTGTCTTGTGATTGTAGATCACCCTTGTCAAGCTTTACTGGCAAATACATGTTATTGTCCTCCTTTTAAGAAGACTAAGACAGAACAGCTGTTAAGCATTCCTGTTTTCTCAACTGTGCCATATTCTCATATCTCATATCTTCCACATATTTTTGTGTTTATAAATACTTTTCATCCTTTTATAATCCTTTCCTTAGCTACGTGCAAATAAAGATATATATATATATGTGCCTGTATATATGATATACACACATATGTGTGTGCATATATATGTTCACATAAATCATATTTCCAAACAAAAAGGAGATGATAAGTATGAAGGTGTTGGGTCTTTCACATGAAAGGGTAATCATGCATGGGCACATCATGGCAAGGTATGAATAAAAAGCTATGGTAATCTTCCAGTATGATTATTAGGACAGGTTCCTTCCAGAAAAATGACTCCAAATTTACAATATCATGTTAAATGCAAGCATTTTAAAAGATGTTCTTTTAAGCCACATGTAATTATCATCAAATGGCTTGACTTAAGGGAAAAACTAGGAAAACAAATCATTTTCTGCTGACCTTTGCAGACTTTTCCTTGCAGATCTGCTGGTCTTTTTGTTGGCCCTTGGAGTTAAGGTATTTATCATTACTAGCTAAGGAATACTTGTATTAAATAGGTGAAGGAATCCGTTATTTTGAATAGTCCCTTTATTTTCTATTGCATCAAGGAATTGCAGAATAATGTATGACATCTGTAACTTTCTTGATTTCAAAAGCTCAAAAGAAACTAATCCATGAAAAGTTCCACAGGAAAGTAACAGTCAATATTGTACTTTGCTTGTTCCAATGCATCTTTAATAAGACATCCGTAAGAACAGCAAACCATTAATAAGTAATAGCTATTCTCTTGACAGCCAGGTCCCACCTGCCTTGGAAACGCCTTTCCATACATGACTGAACAGCAGCATTACTCTGTAATTGTACTCAGCTCATATATCAGCGCTTTCTTTTCATAAATGTAAGCATGTTTTACAACCAAGAATTATCTGTAGCTAGAAATTTGTACCAAAAATATTCCTATTATTCAGCAAAATAAAATGCACAGAGCTGTGAACTTAGGTTCACAGGTACAGGATTTTACAGTACATAACACCAAGCATGAACCTCAATCTCTTTAAACAGCAGAAACAAAGGAGTCTGCAGTTTCACTAAAATGAAGTTTTCACTGTCCTCTGACATAGAAGTGCTTGTAAACCCAGTCACATAATCCACACAAGAATCCCTTCTCTTACTCTTGAGAACACTATTATTGGAACGTGCTTCCAGGAGCTTCTCTTAGTGTCAGCAGGGATCTCACTTTTGGGAACAAAACAGCCATCTAACAAGGCACATCACAGATACATAGCACACGCTATCTAAGATAGAATGGCTCTATAGGATAGGTGATCATGTTATGGGAATGCAGAGAATAATACTCGCTATCACAAAATAAAGTAATGGATATAGGGGATAACACGCTGTGTGTGGACTTGTGTATGGGCATTAGTAACCAACTGTTCAATTGTGGTGAAAATATTAATATGCTGCTTTTTTGCTAGGCGTTCCTTTACCTTTCTTTACCCTACGCAGGGTGAACTGCCTACTACTGCTTTGGTTGCTTGTCTACTACATTATGCAAAGGAAAAAAAACAGCAACACTTTGTCCTATTAAATTGTAGTGCTGCGCAAGAAAACAGAGGAAACAGTATCATTTTACGCTCTGATAAATCAGTAACGGGCAACAGATTCAACCTTCCAGAAACGCAAGTAAGACACATACTGTCAGCGCAGAAATAAGCAGCTTTTTCCCAGCACACAGATCCCCATGTTTTGGCTGTGGAAGACAAGATTACATATTTACTTTTGAAAGAAGCTTTCATCAACTAAGAGCTGTCATGAAACATCGCCACATGACTCAGTAGCGTGTTGGGGTACTGAAACAAGCTGGTTCTTAATGAAGCTCCAGTGACTGAGGAGTTCACAGAAGTTGAGGAGCTGCATGTACCTCTACATGTGTCTTTAATAATACATGAAGCAAAGCAACCCGTTTCTTTCTAAAAGTATTACATAAACCAATATATATCATGCAATGTAGTCTTGTAAAACTTTTGGTCCCTGCATGACTTCCGTGTTTTGAGTTTATGGATTCTTCAGTACTCCGCAGTCACTCTGACATCACTGTTTGTTTTTCTTATCAACTTCATTGTGAAAATACGCACAGCTCAATCAGATGGTTTGTAGCATCCACGGAACAGAAGCTTGAAAACAGTGAAGCCTGATGAAGAGTTAAAAGACTCCTAAATTTTTCCTGCTGATAGAACACTTGAAACCGGTGTTAAATTGTTGTTTTAATTCAAACTAGCCTATGAATTGAGTGGGACTAAACTCCCCATACAGCTTGGGGTAACCTCCTTTTTGGGCTTCAGATTATGAGTTTGGTTAAAAAGAAAAAACACAAAAAAATCTGTATTTTCTGCTACATGAGAGTATTCATGAAAGTATTACTTAAAAGTTACTGAAAGATGCTTGACACTGCTGAGTGAGGATGAGGGATGAAATACGTACCCAAGTATTACACATGCACACAAACAAAAATACTAATATGCTCATCCCATCAGCATTAATCTAAAAGAAATATATATCATCCTTTTCCTCCGCCACTTCAAATCAAAAGCCAGGATCACTATCTTATGCAATAGCTGAAAGAGTTATTTAAAATTTTACTCCTACCACACCCTTAGGAAGTCCATCAAGCAGCTAAGTGCTTCTACAGTGAAAGTGCTCTGCCTAGCAGCAGCTCCACTATTGATGCTCGTGAACCTGACATCAGGTTCTGTTTTATATTTACTCACTACTTTCTGACATTACATTTCACATAGACACACTGAATAAAGGCTAGAGGTATCTAAAAGCTTAGGCCAGTATGACAGGGTCAGCCATTGGCATAAACGGTATCTTGGTGACAATCTGACCCCCCAAAAAAACCTTATGTACACTCAGGGAGGATAAGGGATTTCTGCAGAACTACAGCTCCTCCTGTGATATTTTTCTGAGACAAGGAGTGAATTCTTCCATAATACTGTATTCATCCCTGCTACGACAAAATCAAAGGAATACCAGCAATGGCTGCCAGGAGAGCATTTTACCCTGCCAGGAACAAGACTGAAATTTTATTAATGGTATAAATTGGGATTCAATGGACATAAGACAAGCAGACCGGCTGCAGAAGCTACAGAGGCACCCTCAGGTTTAGACTTTCCAGAAATGATTCCTGTTCCATCCAGACTACTTGCCAAGCAGCAAGGTCCTTCTGACAAGCAGGTACTGTCCTCTAGCACTCCCACACCAAGCAGATGTGACAGTGTTAGAAATTATGAGGTGATGATCTTTCAAATGTGAAAGATCTCCTTTTCACAAATGCTAGGAAAATAGTCATCCTTTCTACTCTACATGCAGACAAGCTGGAATTGAGCAACAAGAACCAGCAATTGCTGGAGGAAAACCAAGTGGAATATGCTTAAAGTAATGGACACACAGTCTTTTTACACAAAGTATTATCGGATTTGTAGTAGTCACCTTTTGCCTTGCCAGAAGTGACAGGCTTAACCCTACGGTCAGTATTAATGCGAGGGGCATGGTGAAGTACACTCTAATGAGTATTACACTCATCTCATTTGCAGGGCCCAGGCAGATCAAACAAGGACCATTTTCTAGTATTGCAGTAACATCTGTTCTTAAAAGCCCAACGCCACTCTCCAGCCACAGACACTGATATCCATAAGCGACTTCATCTTCAGTGAAAGAACTTCTACAATTTACCCAAGGGGGATTTTAAAGATTTAACACTACTCTCTTCAACTACTGTGTAAAAATACACTTTGTAATAGTGTTTTCTATTGAACTTGTTCCATTTAGATCAGAATTGTAATCAAAATAATGTAAGTAAAGCCACTTCTTCTACTGCTATAACATTTACTTCCTATCTGGAGTCACGTGTGCTGTATGTGCTGAACAAAAAACAATGTGTATTACTTACTGATCCGTAACAGAGATGTAATTAATTTAGGCTCTATCTATCAGCGGGCCTTTTAGAGTGATACCGCAAATCACACCTACTGCTTCAGGCTGGGTTTTTGTGTTTCTGTTCCTACTGCTGTAGGAAGATGCAGGAATCAGGAAAAGAGCAGAAGAAACTGAGAACGAGCAGATGCATGAAATGCAGTAGTTGCATGTTGCTCTCCAATGTCCCACATTAAAGAAGTTGAAGGAGGAACTGATGCTAAACTACAATCTATCAAAAAATCATGAACTGACCCTATTTTTTATGGATAAAGATGCAGCAGGCATAATACCAACATGAATGCCAACCTGCTGTACATACATGAGAGATGCCAATATTCAGAATGGAAAAGTCAGACTGCACAACACTATCTTGGAAGTAATTGGGTGACAGGTACTTACAGGGTTAGTCACCATGCATTTGTGCAACATTCTTCTCATTTCAAAATGGGCCTTATATAAAATAAAAGAGTAGCTCCAGGAAAGCAACAGATCTCAGTGGTTTTAAGAGAGAAAGCACCAAAGATTTCACCTCAAGGTGAGACTATACTAAGACAATTTAAAAATTACTGCATTCAAATACAGTGAAAAATCCTACTTTCAGCATTAAGTAGTTTTCTTGCAGGATCTTTGTAGACCTTAAATACGTTCACATTAGAATTGCATGGATATACCACAATGCAATTCTGGAAAATAAGTTTGATTTCAAAAGCATTCTTGTTCTACAATAACAATCACATTTTTATCAAACTAACCACTGTGTCATTTTAAGAGTTCGGCAGATCTATACAAATGTTAAGAAAGAAAACTTTGATTTACTTCAGACACTCAGCCTGGAATATTGCTTACTTGGTATGAATGGAAACGTCAATCAATGAAAAAACCGAAACAACTTGCCTTCTGAAGTCCTCAGTCTCAGACTGTATGCTTATTTGATAGAATAAAGTCAAAAAATTCCAGATAGGAGCAGATAGCTTTCCTTGCCTGATTATAAAGATCAACTTCCAGCTTACCATAAACTACCGTGTTTTATTCTTTCACAGATGTACAGAAAATATTTGAAATGCAAAGAAGCATCCTCTAAATCACACTTTAACCTACTGTACTGCATGTATATTTAGGAATGTTTATTTAAATGAACTCAGTTCAGGAATTGCTCAGATTTAAAAGACTTATGCTATAATCTATGTTCTTGCTTCAGTCTATCTGTATCTGAAATACAGAACATTTGGGTTCAGAGTATTATTATCCATCCATCTTCTTCCAAAGTACATGCAATTTTCTTGATTTTAACATGTCCTATCACCACCTGTCTTGTCTCATTTAATTATTCTCACACTGGGGAAAAAAGCATCAAATCTTTCCAAGGATATAGCATCTTTAAACAGTACAAGATGATCTAGTTGCCTGTTTCATTATTTGCTCCAACTGGGTAAGAAAAATACACTATTTTAGGAAAAAAAGTTTGTTTGCATAAGCAAATGTCTTAATATTCTACTAAATATCAGAAAAAAATTGCCTCTAATATTTGTCCTGGCAAACATAAGGTTTTAAAAGCAAACAAAGCATTCCAAGCCATGCATTCTCCTTCTAACATCTAGTCTACACTATAATAAAATCAGAGCACAGTGAAACCAATGGCAGTTTTCATAACTGGCAAGAACATGGCCAACTACAGGTGCCATTAATGAAAAGTAGTATCCTCTACTAGTGTAGGAAATGCGGTTCTCTTTCCAGAGGAGCTCCATCCCAGCTGAGGAAGAGACCCTAAGCTCACAGAAGCAGGATGATTCCCCAGGTGGTAAAACACATATGTTTGATTTTGCTTTTTGCCAATATTGAGATTGAACAAAATCTTTGCTGATAATTAACAGAAACAATCAAATAGGAACTTATCAATGACACCCACTTTCTAAGAAGTGATGAGCATTACTTCTTAGAACTTAACTGAGAGTTTTAACCAGTACAAAATCCTGGAAATGAAAATGTTCACCATTAGGCAGAATACAAGCTTAAACCTTTTCAGTTTTAACTTGTGGTAGCAATCATTCAGCCAAATGACTGCTAAGCTTACCAAATTTCAGAGGGAAAGCAGTTCTTTGGCTTGGATGCCTTCCATTCAAGCGGTCATGAGGTTTGATCAGTCTTTCTGAACCAAAGCATGTTCCCATATTTTAAGCAGAATTCACTTATGCAACATACCTGGAAAACTGCTCTTGTAGGCCACGCATCTGAGCTCTGTTACGCTCTGACTCCAGTGTTACCTCCCGTAATCGTTTCTCACTCTCAAGTCTTAAATGTCTTTCTTCCTCCAACTCATGTATCAGTTTCTCACGCTGAAAGACCATAAAAGTTAATGCATTACTTTATAGGTAAAACACTTATAAGATAAATTTTATATTTTATTTGGGAATGATCATCAAACAATCAACTATTCAGGGTTTGTTTGTTTGTTTTTTAATGCCATTAATATACACAATAACAGGGTAGAGATGGAGATTCTATCAGAATGTCACCATATATACACCAATATTGAGCTATTTCTCCTTAGCTCAGACTCATAGAAGTCAGCGTAACAGCTATTTAGGAACAAACACCCTCCCCTCCTATGAAGAGCTTTTTCTTCACCTCCATTCAAAATAATTTTCACAAATAATATTGAGATCTGTGATCTTGCTCGATAATACACACAGGAACCCTGAAACAGTCATGATGACAACCTGCCACCCAACCCTTAATGACTCAGTCCCAAGAAGAGAGGAGAAGATAATTCTGCAGTGCTGCTTTTGTTGTTTTGGATGGGGAGCGAGAATCTTATCAGTAGGACAGAGTCTATTTGAATCTATTAAGTGAAATCCTATCACAAAGAATCTGTTTGTAAAAACCTGCTATCCAAATAAAAACCTAGGAGAGGGATGAAAACATCATTAATTTTACTAATAGTTCTCAAAAGCAAATAGAAAATGCTTGCTGATAATGCTGAAATGATAGGATCAAAATGCTCAACCCACAATACACAGGGCTATCTGGGTGTATCTACATGTGTTATGGATGACTGGTGTTTTGTTTTTTTTTAACTTCATATCTAAATACAAAAATGAGATATAAAAGTAATGATTTCAAAATCCTATTTTAAAAGTAGGTGCACGTGATTTAGGAAGAGTAGGGAATGAACTGAAAAGTTATAAAAATGCTAATAGAATTTAAAAAAAAAAATGTACATACAGCCTTTTCCACGTGACCCTACTGCTACACAGAAATTACATTAAATTAAATTTAACTGTATTAAATTTATCCTTGTGCATTTAAATGAGATAACAAGTCAATTAAAAAAAAAACAACAACAACAAAACAAATAAGCAATTAACATGGTACTACATTACAGCCCCCCAGCAAAAGGGTTCCAAATTGGTTGTATAGAAGTTAAGCCTCTGTAAAGCTATAGTGGGTACACTATCTACACACTTAGAAAAAGTTCTGTGTGCTTAGTGCACTGCCATTGGCAGCCTATCAGATGGAGTTCTGTTGCTGGCCTAAATTTTCATGACACATCTGCAAAAATTTGCCTAGAAATTACACATATAATTTCATTAGAAAATAACAAAGATGTCATAGTGTTAAGCCATTAAATGAGAGAGACAGACTATTTGTACAAGTCTTACAGTTATAAATCTAACTGGATAATCATTTATAAAGAAGTAACCAAGGGACCAAAAATATGAACGTTACAAGTGGAAAAAGGATCTAAAAGGCAGTGATAAATAAGCACATGCCACAAAGGGAGGCTGCAGAGGATCAAATGAAATATCTATGTACTTGTGGAAAAACATGGGGAATTATTCAGCAAAGAAGAGGGCTTTTGCCTAGTAGGTCACATGTAATATCTATACACATATAATAATTCCTTGGAAAATGGGAAATTGCAAAACTAGAAACCCATTCCTAGAGAACAAATACACTGATCTAACTAAATTATTTAATAACTGTTATGCAAGCACATTCTGGCAGGTGCTGAGTGATCCTTTGCTTCTGTCAAAATGAAAAGAGCAGAGCGCTCAGCATCAAGCAAAAGATGCACGGCACCTTCAGTAGAGAATCCATCCCAGGAATGATAACTCACACTAACGTCATGGGAAGGTTATTCAAGGCAGTTAGAATTTGTCCAGATTTCATCCTATCAACACCAGCTTCAAGATCATATTGTGTGCTGGATATTGCCAGTATCTTCTTTTATAAACGCATGTGACTGCTGCTTAGGAGACATCTAGAGCATCCAGAGCCAGAGAACAGTATGGAAAATAATGTAGAAGAAAGATACAGTTAGCAGTGCTTAAGACAAGCTGACAAGCCTACTGAAAGTGGGCTGAAACGTGAATAAGCAATTGTCCCTCTAGTAACTGATATGCTACCCTGGAAGAAAAGCATGAACTGCTGTGAGCCCAAGTGTCCCAGCTAACTGAAGCACCAGGCTGTGCCTGAGCTCCCTGCTGCAGAAACAGCTTAACTAAGGTAACACACTAAACAATTACTCTCATTCAACATAATTACCACCGCAATGATCTTACTTTGATACAGCAGCTACCTCCCCACCTGCTGCACTGACCACGCTCTGCTTCTCAAATAAACCTTCTTTTTATTTTATGTACAAAGCCAAATCTCCACAGGGAAGACTACAGAGCGATATAGCTGCAAATATCTGGGGTGTTTCACAGCATTTCTTACCAAGGCATGACCCTTCAAAAATAGATTAATATCCTTTCTTCCACCTCACTGCCAGGATCTTTCGTTGGTTGCACACCAATACTGCCTGCAGAATGACTATGCTGTATCTATGTTATGGCCACATTGCCACTAACCACAAAACCACATTTTCTAGTAGAACGTGGAATATACAGCAGAAATTCACAGATGCAAGCTTTTCCCTCCAGGCCAAAGAGCAGTGTAAGCTATTTCTGGGTTTCATTTCCCTCTTGCTGGTAGGTCACATAATGCTGTTGCCACCACTTGCTCCTCATATTCATGTGGGAAAGTGTGCAATATTGTAATGGACAAGAGATCCCCACATGCACGTGATTTTTATTTTAGAAGAAGAGAAAAAAAAACCTAGGAGTTATGTTAAGACAAGTATCCATAAAAGAACAACAGCATTACAGAAATGAAATGCTTAAATATAAGGAACTTGTGGAATGAAGTCCAGTCTTCATATCACAACACACTATTAGTTACATAAGCACCTTGCTGTACAAAGCTTATGCTTCTGCCACGGTACACTCAGGGGCACACAGACAGAAAGCAGTGATCATTACTACAAGAAAAATACTATTTTTATTCAAACCCAGAAAAGCCATTATGAGGAGGCACAAAAGAGAAGTGAAACTCCAGCACAGAAAGGTCAGACATTTTTTCATCTCAGTAGCAGATGACGTCCCTGAACTCTCCAGAAATTCTGCACTGTCATAATGCCCTCTACAAGCTCCCCCATCCAAAACCCACTTTATTCTTGTGTAAGATAAAGGTGTGTGAAAACACATGAAGTGGCCAGGAGTGGTTCCATGTTTTACGCTGACTAAAAGCTTTCTGGAAATGAGTACAATTAGCATGCAACAGGAAGAAAACATGACATAAAAAAGAATGCATTGTGAAATGCATCACCATGTTTTAACATCATTGCTATCTCCAAGTGAAGTTGTACGCGTTTCACTTGCCAATTCTTCATTAGCTGTAGCTTCTTCTCTCCATGAGCTCTGTTCAGTCTTTCCCACTTCCCCTCCTCACAGTCAGCCTTTTTCCTCTCAGAAGCACAACCCTTGCATCATTCTCCTTTTCCCTCTCCAGACAGACTCTGTTCCATCACATTTCCCTGTCAAGTCTCTGATAGCCTTCCGAATACGCAAAAAATGTGATTTTTTCATCCCAGTAGCAGACGATGTCCCTGAATTAATGTGAAAAAACTAGAGTGAAAGTCAGGGTTAGCAAATTCCACCCATACTTTTGTGTTAAGTACTGGAATATTTTAACACTTGAACAAATACAGTTCGCAATTACTTCTTCATGAGCATTCGAGCAATCAAGTTTCACCAGCTACTCATCATGCTCATGAGCAAATGTCTGCATGCCAGTGAGTTCCTTCTTCTGTAAGTGTAGAAACATTCATGTCAAAACGTTTCATTTCTCATCCAGCCAGGGACATGTACTGCACATTAATTCATCCTCACAAATGTAAGCAAGAAATCAAATTTGAGCTATACATGATCAAAACAAAACGCGTGAGAACTATTTATGTCATGTTACACTGAACTGAAAATGTGTCCCCTTTGGAGCTCCTGAATGACCCCTCGAGCTACAAAATGCAAAAGTAACAAAAAATAAAAGCATACATCATGAGTGGCAGCCACAAAGGCAAAGCCAAGCACCCGGCCATAGGGTCGTGGATTTTGCTGTGCCTGCCTAACACCTCGCCTGCATCACAATTTAAGACTACAGACGCTGGCAAGGGAAATATTCCAGGGACTCAGCAGGCACATAAGGCACGTCCTGCACGTGTTGCTGCTGTTCAGAATGGAGTCAGCCCAACAGCTGCACAGAAACTATTCCCTCCTTTTTTGTTTAACTTAGGTTTGAACCTTGTGAGAAGCCATTTCTAAGAACAGTCGGGTGGAACAGGACTGCTGAGTTCAAATACAAAAGATCTTTCTTACTCAACGTATCATAAGTACTGTGGTAGTAATTACGTCAACATCAGAGAGCAATTTTGTCAAAAAAGGTCTACACAAAAACATTTAACCCCGGTTTAATGTTGCTCTAAATCAGGCTATTAACCTGCACATTAATTTTTTAACAACTATTTCTAAGCATTTGCTAAAGAGGGCCACAAATTCTGCATAATTAATATTGATTTTGAGCGGATACTTTGTAATGAATTCAAAAAAAGGGGAGAAGGAAATACAGCTTTTTTGTTTGGTTACAATTTATAGAATTGTTAAGGTTGAGAAAGACTACTAAGATTATCTAGCCCAGCCATCAAGCACTGAGGCATCATTAAGTCATCTCTAACCTAAAGCAAGTGCTTCAGTAAGCATTAATGCAACTTCTGATGCTATACATTTGATACCTCACAATAACAGTAATAATTTAATCATAGCCTGGTCTGGAGCACACCATCCTACAGCCTGACCATCAGCTGGCTGCAGAAGCAGGTAACAAAGCCAAAATCAAGCAAACACCAACTATGAGAAGCACACTGACATTCTGCAAATCAGTTTGTGTAGCACATAAGTGGTCAACGGTCAATAGGCACATTCATAGTACTCAAACCCACTATTCTCTTGCAATACTGGGATCTATCTGTACCACATCAATAGAGTCTTCTGCAGACAACAATTCCTATTATATTCCCTATTATATCAGAATTCAGTAATTCTTTGGTCTCCTTATCAATTGAGCTCACTGGACAGGATACAAACATGAGGACATTCATCAACATAGAAGTGTACTGCAACACAGACAAGGGCTTGGAAAGTTACTGTTAGGAAGTGATGTACAGAAAAATAAGCTAAACTGACGAGCAGGAAACCTGGGACAGGCACCAATACAGTGAGTGCATCCTCCCAGTATAAAGCGTGTGATCAAACTCTATTTGAGCAAGCACCTCCAAGGCAGACGGTGGGAGAGACTGCCTTGGTGCGGCCAGCTCCAGAAAGCAGACTGCCCTGCTCCAGGTTCACACACGGGTTGAGATCTTTCCATCCAAATTCCCCTTCTGCAGCCTGGTCCCAAACCCAGCAGGGAGGAGACTGAAATCCAATGTCAAAACTTCCTTCGCTCACAGATGGCAGGAACAAAACATGATGAGAAGATTGGAGGGGGCCAAGACCATTTTTTACCCATCATAAATTGTACCAGGTACTGTATTTTAGTTTAAATTAAAATGAGTCAAACTTCAGTGTCCTTTGTTTGCTCCTCATCGATCGCTGTTAAACCAAATGTTTCTCATTCTGTAATCAATACTTCTCTGCAAAAATAAACCGAGGCACTGACAAACAACTTTGCAGCACACTGCAGCTTTCCTCGTGGTGGACTTTGACAGCATGAAAAAACACTGCCTAATGAATGGAAAAGAGAAGTGCACTGCTTATTGTGCTTATTACAATTTTAACAGGCAGCTTACAGCTGAATCATTTTACTGTAACAAGACTTTATTAAATCAGCCAGCTATTGAGACCAGATCTTTTGGACAGTTAATATGCCTTTGTCCCTCGTTACTGTTTCCAGCTATACTGGGAATACTCTCAAAACACTCTAAGCTTTCCCAAAGATGAAGTTTCAAAGTACTGTGAAGCATTAAGACCTAGCAGCAGTAACCGAAGCACTCATAGGGCTCACGGAGGGAAAGGTAGCTTTATATCCACAACTCCTCAAAATAAAGTTAAGGGTGAAATTGTGTTGTTGCTTTGTAATGAAAATGAATTACCCTTTCGCTTGATGCTGACTTGTACTACAGAGGCTGAGGAAGAAAGTTCCTCGATTTATATTACGCCTCTATTTTTCTCCCCAATTATTTCAGGATGTAATTATTTTTCCCAACCTTATTCTCGCTACAGCTCTGCAACAGCAAGATATACATAGTATAAACAGCATCTCCTAATTCTAGGCTGGTCTCTTCTAGCTCTTTCATTCCGGTAAGAAAAAATGATGACACTCTGGAATAGGATTCTGCTCCCACAACGACAGGCTGCCCTGAATAAACCAGGAAAATCTAATTGGCACTAAATAACTTGTATTAGCATTTTCTATAACTGCCTTAAAAACAGTTAAAGTGAATAATTTGAAGCAAATAATTTATTTTTCACTATTAAATTTTAATGTGCTAATAGATCGCTCTCTTTTGCTTCATAACAGACTAGAGCATGCATCCCACAACTACCAGATGGAAACTTCAAGCTCTGCGTGGCTCTGAGATGAATAGCAAGATAGAAAACATTTATTACCAGTAGTGATATTTTAGTGACAGTAGTTTACACACTTTATATTCTTTGGTGATAACACTTCTCCAGAGCAATTGAAGTAAATTAGAAACACTTTCTTGATACAATTACTACTTCTGAATAAAATAAGATGCTAGCTTTCATTGTGCAATAGCTCAAAATTGCCACCATGTGGCAGGACAGCAACTTAATTTAGCATTATTTATATTGCAGTGATACAGTTTTAATTGCTTCTGTACAATAGAATAACCGCTGTGCTGAAGCTCCTTTATCATTTCAGACCTACAATTAATCAGAATTAGGCAGGCTATTACATGAGCAATACTGTATATATAGTCGGAGTTGTGACAGAATTTATGCTATACATTTTTTAAAAAATTCATAAAACCTTTCAGCACAGGGCTGGATAGCAAGCTCTGCTGCACATCCCTTCCAACAGGTATGGTTTATGGGCACCCCTTGGTGCCAAACAGCCCCGTCATTCTGGGAAACGCACAGCAAAGGCCACAGGAAACATGAGTCACCATTAATAAAATAAACACCAAAACATCCCATCACCATCACCAAGAAAAATCTCAACTCGCTCCTAGCCTACCAGACACCAACACACAGAAGGCAGCTTTGTGGTTGACTTTCCTTATGCTGCAGCTGGTTGCACCCATTTCCCTGTACACCAGTGATTACACCCAATCCACCACAGCAATACATGCCACATGCAAGCGAGCTTTAGGTGGGTGAAACATCTGCACCCCAGCAGCCACAACAACCCAGAACTTCTTAAAGATCATCTCCATATCATATTTTTAATGTTGAGTCATAGCAAACAATACATTTTCTGAAATCACATCTCTCTAATAAGCAATTCCTATTTACTCAAATTCACAGCTGATAGCATAACTTCAAAGACTTGTATTGATCCTCAGTTCTCAGCCTAATTATTTTTTCCTTTTTAGACATATTGCACCCATCTCCTGTGAGGAAATAAAGAGAGCACTCTTAGAGAGCTAGAAATCCCCACACAGCCTGATCAAGGATTTTTTTTTTAATTATTAATCTTAAAATGATAACGCTTTTCTAAAATGAATTTGCAAATGTAATTGAGCTTTTAATAGCTTCAACAGATAGTAATTAAAGAAATTTCATTTCCCTAAATTAAACATAATGAAATGTTTTTCAGGATCAAATAAAAACTTGGAAACAATATTACAACAGACATAATTCATATGAATACCTAATATTCAGATGTGTGCAGAACAAACGTCTGTCAATATCAAAATGAGAAAGAGTGGAAGTAATAATTAATGTACAGTTTTTTCCTCCTAGAAATGTGCAAGGTTTTAATGGCTAATTATAATTCCAAGCCCTTTGCTACAGCTTTTTGACAGAGTGACTTGCATTTTAGCAAGATGTAGAACTAAGTATAGCGATGGGGTTTTTCGATTTTGTACTACATATGTATTTCTCTTATTAGAAGCGAAGTTTTACAACCAGTTTAACTTGCTAACAACGAGATTTTATTAACTCATTTGCAGACAAGCAAGAAAACTAAACCCAATATCTGTCAGTTTACATTTCCCACTCGTTTGATTAAATAAAATTTATAGTGAAGGCCAGAAGTAGCACTGAATGCTGACAGGTGTGTGAAGGAAAGCTCGGGCCATACAATTTAGGGCTGTTTCACATTTGCACGTGCTCAGGTTACATTTAGTTTTGGCTATGGCACAGCTGTGTTTTACAGTTAAGGAGAAGATAATTGCTGTCAGTTTTGATAAAGTTTCAGTCCAAGCCCTGTACTGACTTCATGTAAATAAAAAACAAAGTCTCACAGAGAACAAAGGAAAACTTTATTCCAGTGCTGCGTTATTCGTGGCTACTTACATTAACTTGTGCTTAGCAGTAGGACTCGCTGCCCAACAGAAACCACTGAACTTCTCCAAGCCTTACTATGACCTCCCCAAGATCAATGAAACAAAATCCACACAGCTACGCACAATACCTCCATCACTTAACAAGCACTGTCTGGTTACGTCTGTACAACGCAGCTGGGTGAACTCAGCACACCACCAAATGTGCTTCAGGGTGACCAGGCTGGCGGTGCAGTGGAGCAGAAGATGGAGGACCACCACATCCCTACCAACTTGATTTAGGGTCAGCAACCCCCAGAAGCAAGATGGGCAGATCCTAAATCACTTTTGCTTCTCTGAAATGACTGTGCCTACGCCCAAAGCATTCCCCCCCACCCCCCATAACTGACCAATGTGTTCTTCAGATGATATAAATGGTTTCTTTTCTAAGTGACTGAGTGCTCACAGAACAAACGGGCACATGGTTGAATCAAGCATTTCCCACTTGGATCTGTATTAGTGAGATAGGAGCTATGCAGCAGAACACACGTAGGATGAGCATTTGAAAATAATAAACACTTATAAGAGTTTTCCTTGGTGTAAAATAAGAGGGCAGAGGAACTGTGCTTTGTTGTTCCAGCGAACTCAGATTTATTCAGAAGCTAGGAGCAGCATGCTCTGATGCTAGGCAGAGTTAATGCTTCTTCACTTGCTGGATTTCTCATGAAAGTATTTGTATTTCCTGCTAACAATTATGATACGCAGAAGTTATAGAGAAAAAGATGTCAGGCTAATCAAGAATTGGGAGGATGGGAGACATAGAACTGAACCATGACAATCATGAGAAGCAGCTCAGAAACATCTGCAGTACCGTCATGTCCCCATGGATGTGAGACAAACTGATATCTTAGTTTGCACACATGCAATTTTATTTGCCTTTCTCAGCTGACACACTCAGCACCCCTGGCATCACTACTTTCTGCCAGCTACCCTTCCATACAGCATTTCTTTTTCTCAGACTCTTCACAGCACTGCTCATGAACATGTCAGATCTTATTACAGTTGTTTTGTGTTCACTTGTAGAATTCGTTTAAGGCCGGCAAGTAACTGCAAAAAGACACCTGATTTATCCAGCTGTTTCTTGCATGTATTCCAGAGGCCTATCACCATAGTTTTCTGATGAACGTACCTCTTTATCATTTTCTTTCCTTAAGCACTGCAGGCACTGCTGGAGGCAATAGGGAAACATGGAGAACTTTTTGCTGGCTGGTGCATCCTCTACAGTAATTTTAACAGAGCTGCCACTGATGCTGATAATGCACTCATCTAGAAGAACTGGCTTCACTTTCAGAGGCCAGATTGAGTTTGCAAGCCTGCTAGTTGGGAGAACTGGAAAAATAAAGAAACAAGTTTGCATTGTGTTTTCAATTTGTTCACTGGTCCAACTGGAGTAATTGAAAGACTGTATCACAACCTGATATCATTTTGCAGAGTGACTTTCCAGTAATAGGTTCTCTTGAGCATCTGTTCAAGTCTCCACAGACTAATTCCAGCTCAACTCCAGTGTCAGCCAAGCTCTCCCCCCCCCCCCCCCCCTTCGGTCTCCTTCCCTTACCAGAACATGTAGGTTAGATGTACTTCCAAAGGAGAAGACCGAAAACAGACAGAAAACGTCTGACATTGATTTCTCTGGTCTTCATTTCTACGTTTATCAATTTACACAGGATGGAGTTTCTGGTTCACAGACACCAGCTTTACATCTGCTGGGAATAATGAAGAGTGGGTTAACAAACTATTTATAACTACACAGTTTCATAAACTTTGGCAAGAAAGACATTTTTCTGTTTATCTGTAGAACAGGAACTCTGCTGTTCACTAATGCTCCTGTGTGTAATAGATCACTGCACCAAACAATTTCCTATAACTCACTTAAGACATCAGGCTTGAAATCAAATTCAATACAGGTGAAATATGAACAATCTTTGACTAAATGGGGCTGAAAAGAAATAACCCAGCTGTACTGACCATACAGACAAAGTCAAACAGAGCAGGGCTCCCTGGAATGAGGTGTACAAATGGATGATTCAGTTTTTCAGCTATTGTGGGGCATGAATCCCATCAGCACAGCTGGTTCTGTCCCTGCCCTGGCATCCAGACACATGCCAGTGGCTACATGATAAGCACAAAGCTTAGAAGAGTTTCTCCATCTCACCTGTATTAGACCAAACACTGCTGCTACAAAGCGATGTTCTTGCCTCCTGGGGGCTCACAAGGATCTTTCTGAAAGCCTGTTTACATTCTTTATAAAGCTCTTCATTTTCAATGTGCTGGATTACACATGTTCTTCATGCCCTAACTTCCTACTCACCTCCTCCTACATATTTCAGTTTGTGAAGAGGTTTACCTTACCAACTGATGTAACATACAGCTGCTGAACACTGCCAACAACTCTGAAAACCTATCTTTAGTACAAAAACATTTACCAGCTTCTGATTTAACACGTCTTTTCATACAGTATCTCCCACATCATAAGATTTCCACTTGAGGGAATAGCATCATTTCAATTATCTGGGGCAATCATACACAGATTCTGGGAATTCTGACCTGCTCCTCCAACTGACAGCCAAGGAAAAAGTTTTTTTAACTGAAAAACTGCCAGTTGTTGCCTCGGGGCACTTGTTAATAGGTACCACCAGAAACAAGACTTTCCCAAGAGATGATAATTTTAATCTGCAACTCAGAAATCATTTCTAAATAAGCAGTGTCACCACAGATGCCAATCACAAATCTGCAGTGTAAAGATGTAATTACAAAATGACTGCTGCATGGCCTGTGCATACTGAGCCAAATTCCCTCTCAGTATTCATCCCAAGTAGCTGGGCTGTGATTAACTGCAGCACATCAGTACCTCCAGGCTTCAAATGGCTCTCAGCACTATTTACAAGCATTGAAAGATCCTCTTCCCCAAAGAGTTCACTACCTAAACAATCATACAGACAGGAGATGAGTCAGAACAAAGCCCACTGTACAAATAACCAATTTGAGTCAGACAGTATTATATACAAGATTATGAAAGAACTGGGTGACTGAGGTAGCATGACTTGTATGACACCAAGACTAAAGAAGAATAGGACTTCTTGCGAATACAGTAAGCAGGGATTTTAATATCCTGGTTATCTGAAGTCACACAACAGAGTTATTGAACTGAAAGAATGAATTAATGGCACATTTTGGAGAATGAGTAAAAGCCACTTCACAACTAGGTAAGGCCCACTATCAGGTGCTGTTTCAAGCATGGTACTTGTATTCATTTCCAGAATAACTGCAGAGTGCATCATGCCAAATGGTATGGAAATAACACAGTCCAAACATCACAGTCATTCCCACAGTCTAGACAGCTGCCTCTCACAGGACATTTAAGCAAGTCTGGCCACCAGTTCCAGACTTGGAACAGTATGTCATGAGACCTTCATTATGAAAGATCTCATAGAATATCAAAAGATGCCTTATCGCAAAGCAGTGAGCACAGAGCCAAAACAAACAGAAAGTATGCAAAAACTAACTCCTGACAAAGCAAAAGTTGAATTAAAGATTATGAGACTGAAGTAGGGTGGAAAAGAAATGAAGAATCACAGCCGCAAGCTCAAGCTATATGAATTCATGCAAAACTGCTTAAGTTTGTAAGTTTAATATGTGAAAGCATATTTCCCAGCTTCTGCTGCATCTATTTTATTCATCACCAACAGACTATTTAATGTACATATAAACTCTGGGAACAGGACAAAGCTATCATGTTCTCTTGGTGCTGTAGAGCTTCCATTTAGGATCAGGATTCCATTCCACTAGTTCCTGAACAAAGAGTTGGTGCTGTAAGGGTTCTGTACTGTACTACGATGCAATCCAAAGCACTGCCCAACTGTCTCATTCTAATGGCCAGAACCGGCTTAATGGTACAAGGTCCCAGAGCACTGCATTCATTTAAATAAGTGAACATTCACCAGAATCAGAACTGAGCACTTGGTATACCAACTTTGTGCCTTCCTGGAATCAATGAATTATAGAATCATTCATGTTGGAGAAGACCACCAAGATCATACAGTCCAACCACTGACCTATCTTTACCATACCCAATAAACCATATCCCTCAATGCCACATCTACCCTCCAGGGACGGCGACTCCATCACTTCCCTAGGCAGCCTGTGCCACAGCTTCATCACTCATTCAATAAATTTTTTCTAATACCCAACCTGTACAAAAAGTAAAGTGCTATATGACACATTAAACCGTGCACTGTTCAGTGCCATATATTAAAAATAATAATAATAAAGTTCACAGAGGACAACAAAGATTAAGAAATTAAAGACCTCACTCCCTATCCAGCGGTGAAAGTGTCCACTGACATCAGTTGGCTTGATCAGATGGAGGAGAATTCAGGGAACTGGTATTGCAGCACTGCCTTGTCCTCTCTGCTTTATTGCAGCCAGACTCTATGCAGTAAATCAGTAACACGCTCCAATCATCATGAACACAACTGTAATGCAACCCACAGAACCAGCAGAAGAGTTGATACAAATACAGTGACAATGGGAAAAGGTCAAGATCATTGAGATGGACACTGGGACCAGAATTCGCATCAACAGAAGAAAAGCAGTAAGACAACAGTGATTTCTTTTACTTTTAACATACTAATTTCCCTACCTACTTAAAAAAAAAAAAAAACAAAAATGAAGCCAAGTCCATGATAAGGGTTTAATTCCTATTATCCTGTAAAAATTTACCTTCCCAGTTCGCATGAAATTCTAATTGCTGGCCCAGCTCTTCCATCCACCTTTTCTTTCCAGACATTGTGACTAATTCTGCTTCAGCTGAGCTTGCTTTCTGGAATTAGATAAAACCTGACCGTAAATGTCCTTCCTCCGCAGGCTGCAGAACGGTGCCTCTATTCAGGTCATCCTCGCAAGAACATTAATCCAGTGAGTGTGCAGCTTCCCAGAGTCAACTCATGCCATTGCCCAGAGGAGCTCAGGATTGCAGAGCTTAACCTTTGATATGAAAATGGCTACAATTCACTGTTATTAGTGCGTGTGCGCATCACTCCTATTAGGCAGCGAGGTACTGCCTGGAGCAGGGTGCAGCTGTTTCTGGTCATAAAGCGGGATTTGCTTCACACTGAAGCCAACTGCCACTCTGATATTAAATATTCCCATAGATGCTACGAAGCTGCGCGTGCTTTTTCTGTACTGCCTTCAGCATCTCCTGCCTTTGTTATCTAATGTATAAATGGCAATTTCTACTTGAGGGCAAGCTAGTTTATCCGACATACTTTCTACAGTTCGCCTCTTTTACTTTCAGACCTCGTATAAATGCATTTTGCATATAGTTTTTCTCTGTTCAGTGATTCTTATATAATTATATTGGACTTCTTTTTACACTGACAAAATACTGCCAGAAACTTGTTGAGGAGACAAACCATTTTGGCAGCTTCCAGCAGGAAGGACAGCATTTATTTCTGCTCCTTCAGCCCTAACCTCAGCTCTCCTCTGTGCCGGCATCTGCAACAGCAATCTGGGCACTTGCAGCAAGACAACACCAAAACCGAGGCAAGCACCAAGCACTGCAAAACTCCTTTCAAATACTGCCACTAATGTTTTACAACTCCAAACAAACCTTAAATTCCAGGGGGCTAAAACAGACCGTAGCGTGCACTCTACTTCTATGCTGTCACACACCCTGTGCTTAAGCAGATGCCATCGAATGTTTGTTTTTAGCGTGGCTGCGGACGCGGGTGTTATTGTAAATGAACACAGCTCCCTCTCCTGGTAAAAAGCCAGACTGGGAAAAGCCGGGAAGTTAAGGGGGAATTGTACAGGAGGATCGTTTTATCCCCGCTCAGTCATACAATTTCTACCACACTTTAACCAACAATAGATTGGAAGTAAATTGATTTTAACAGACACGTTCCTTACAGTTTGAGGAACCAAGAAACAATAGAAATTAATTAAGCAGGACGAGACAGAGCTGAATATGAAACTCAGAACCATTCCGAGCAGACATAATCGGGCTTCTAGCGCTTCAATTTCAGGACAGTGCGCAAGTGGATTCACTTTTGCATTCATTTTAAAATGGCTCTTGGTAGGCCTCGTATGTTAACCCCCAAAGAATCCTTAAATTCAGAAAATCCCTAAAATACAAGAACAGAGAGCATCCCTGTGCATGCACATTTGAAGCAAACAAAAGAAAAATACTCAGGACACGGGAAGAATTAAAAAGGCAAATCTTTTCCTGGATTACAAATTCTAAAAGCCCTGAAGATAAAGCAGCAAAGTTGTGGGTGAGGACATTTGGCCTGGTGACATATGGACTATTAATGAGGTCCAGGAGCACTAAATGGGGCTTGCAAAGAATTTCACTAACTGTTATTGATGTTAACTACTACAAATGCCACTGAGTTTCTCCAAGGGCCATATGACAAAGTTCCTCAGAACAAGGAGCTGGACAGCATGGCTGGCTATACAAATAAACAGCTGCAAGGAGAAGGCACGAGGGTCAGGCTGCTTCCTTCTGGTTTAGGACATTGAATATGCAGAGCCATTTTACACCAGTGACTCTGCCTCCCTCTCTGCTGCTTTCTAATTAAAGCACAGATAGATGATTCCATAGACGTAAGGACCTAGGAGCTGGAAAAGAGAATTTAGCCTTTTGTATCTCATCTTTAACACTTCATTTATTACTAAATACCACCTACTTTTGCAAGACCCAGGCGCTTCTGCACCAGCAGCTCTCCCAGCTGCTCCCACAGATCTGTCTGGCTGACAGCATCATGTTGTGCTCCATGTGCGAGGACCGGGGCTGAAGCACAAGCAAAGGATTGCTGTGCTGGTGTAAGGATGAGCTGCATGGTGCAGATGTGAAAAACATCTGGATGTGAAAGGGCTCTGAAAAATGCTGACTGTGCTCCCTATAATAGGGGCTCTGGGATGGATGATTGATGGGGCAGCATTAGGATCCGTGTCAGCGCTGAGTGCACACCTGCAGTGTGGCAGGAGATGGAGTACTGGACAGCACTGGGAGCCAAGAGAAGTACAGGCAGCTCTGAGCTGAGAGAGGTGCAGACAAAGTGCCATTTCCCACAGTCATGGACTGACTCTATCAATGTACACTTCCAGTCCCATGCAAAATGGAGTTTTACCTTTTTATTTCCAATTTCATTTCATTTCAGCTCAACAAAGTACCATCAGGCACAGCTCTGATCTCCTCTTTCTTCCCACCAAAAACGAGTAGCTATATTAAAGCTCTACAGTTGAGGAAAAGGAAACAAATTACACAAAACAGCCTGGTGTGTGGAAAAGTAAAGAAGATGGTCAGAATCTCTACTGATTTTAATAAGATTTCAATCAAGACCTTTTCTGCACCCTAGCACAACCATGCAATGTTCCAGTTCAGCAGCTCACAATGAGAAGAGGAAGCAAGAGAGAGATCTTATCGAGCTGATTACATTAGAAGTTTTGATTCAATCTGGGAAAAAGACTGGTTTGCATTTGAATCCCCGTGGCTTTGTAACTGGCTGCTATGTATATCTAAAAACATTACATTTAAGAAAGTTTTAACCAGCAGAAGTGACTCCATTCCTGGTAATAATGGGATATCTTGCTGCAGTGAGGTTTTTTCCTACCTTTCCTTTTTACTTTGCTCTTTATTTAAAAACTTGCAGTCTCTTCTATTTTATAGCAAAAACTGTTTGTAAAGCAAGAATTGTGCTGATCGCATCACAACTCATTAATATAACTTGTTTTTCCATTATTAGCACCATCTGAGCCTGCTGAAAGCCTTAACCAGGGCTTTAATTTTTCCACAGAGAGCTTTAAATTAATTAGTGGTTTACATGCTAACAAAGAATCTGATACATTCATAAATCAATCTAATGCAGAAGGATTACCAGAGGGTGGAAACCTATTCAGTGGGGACCTCACATTCAGTTAGCATGGTGGGTTTTTAACAAAAGGGTGCAGGTGTGGAATAGACAGACACTGGGAAGAGCCCACGATAATCACTTTGCATCACTTAAATGCTCAGCGGGACACAGAGTAAATCAGAGCCCAGGGCCCACCCTAAGTGAAAGCCATGTAGATATAAAAGGCACTACCAGCCCACTTTAACCTTCACAGCTAAATTGCCAAAATGGTACAATTTCTTTTGTGTAGGTTACAGGCCACTGAACTAATAGAAAATAGAATAGATTTAAAGTACGTGGGTGCAGAAGTATAAACAAATGAAGCAACCATGTAGCATGTATGTATACGGAGCAACTGCAAAAAGAACATATTGAATATTTCTCTGAGTAATTACCGAATCCAAGTTATGAAAACGTCACATAATTGTGTGTACTTTTTGTTCATCCTAGATTTTTAATCTAGGTCTCTACTAACACAGCACTTACCCTGTTACAAGGACTCTGCTGTCTACTATGGCATTATTTCCCTCACTTTTCCTAACCCAACTATGTTCACTATGAATAAAATTTCACAAAGATCAACAATTTCCCTGGTATTGTTCTGTGTCCTAAATGTACAAAGTCTACAACTTAAAAGTTAGGTACAAATGTATGGATTTAATGAGTCAAAAGAAAAAAAAAAAGAGAGAGAAAGGACCTTCATGACAAAAACCATTTCCACAAAACATGTGTGATGCTTTGAAATAAATACTTCACCCATTCAAAGCTGCTAATTTTAATGGAATCTCTGTCACCACAGACACCTGCACAGCCTCTACTGAATTCAGTATGAAGCATACAGATATGAAGCAATTGTTTTTCTTTCCTTTATATTAAGGTAAAATATCTTCGAAGAGTCAGAAGAAACATGACTAAGAAAATTCCTAAAATGCACATTAAATAACCAAAGGTGAAAAGCAACAGAAGGAGCCACACCACAGCTAAGCTTGCTGCTGCTAACACTCCTAGTAGGCTGGCTAGCAGTAGAGCACATGTACGTTTCGATAACAAATAACCATCAATACTTATTGATGGCTATTCATAAAATGGAGAAAATTGAGCAAGTTGTCAGGTATTTACAGTTTAAATGTATTCAGTTCTCCTTATTAAACCGATTTATAAATACATTTTCACCCATTTCTATGTACAACGTATCAGATTTCAACACAACCATACAGAAAAACTGGCTCTTACAGACTATCTATATATTTTTGATGATGAACATTAGCCTTGAAATGCAATCCTTTAATTTATTCTCTTCTTTAGAGTATGTTCTGATACATATACACTTTCAACAATAATCCAGTCATGAAAAATGTAACTCTGGGACATGTGCAAAAATAAACTTCTAGAGGGAATGCTGTGGAGCAGGCTTCTCCATGGAGAGAAGCACAAGCACATCCTTAATAGCATATTCAATAGAATATTCTCCACACGATTTCTTCTGGGAAGGCAACAGGGAAGTTCACCCTTACATCTCTCACATGACCAAGCAGGTAGAAGTGTGTGCAGAGCAAAAGCGTGTTCCTCCATTCTTCCATGTGGAAAAAATGGCACACACTGAAATTCACTGATGTTTGCTGAACATTTATGGAGAGCAAACATTTCATGTGAGCACCGTGAGGTGGTGGGCAGTGTGATTCAGCAGGGCGACAGCAAGGTGAAAGACAAGCTACATTCTGGATGGTCACGCACAGCTGTCTCACCAGAAAATGAAAAACATCTCCATCAGCTCATCCGTGCAAACTGGCTAACAGTGGTGTCTATATGTTGGGGTGCCTCAGGGCACCTCTGCCTGGCACCCACCAGCCACCACCTCCTGCCACCATTAATGCCCTCCCCCTCCTCGCAGAACTTCCCTCACACCAGCCAGCAGAGGTTGGCCCTCTGCCAGAGACTCTCTATGCCCAAAATCTCCCTCCAAAATCATTCTGTGCACCTTTCTTATGTATTTGCCCCTAAGAGTGGTTTGTGCTGCAAGCTCTTTTGCTCCATGCCCTTGGTTCACAGTATTCACATGCTCCATCTTCTGGACCCTTACTGCTCCCACACTGCTCATGCCAAGTTCATTAACGTTAGTTAATGACTGCTGAGTTTCATATTAAAATCACTAGTTCCAAGCCTGAGACACAGATGAGTTTCCATACATTAGATGCTTCAAAGCAATTGTCTCTACAGGCACATTCTTGCCTCGGCAGTAACTGCAAGGTAATTGGGGAAATGACCCCTTAGGAAAGAGCAGGAACAGTAATACTTGCCTTAGGGAGATTGTAGCAGGTTACAACACTCTGCCTCACAACCAATTACCCAAAATCACCCCATGCTAGCAGTGCTGTGTGATAAATCCCACAGGGCAGCAGGAACCAGAAGTGGAAGACCCTCAGGAGAAGAAACTACAAGGTAGGTAACAACACCCAGACCAGGTGCCTTGGTGCCCAAGGGCACGTTGTGGCATCCAGGCATCTGAGAGCTGCTGGACATGGCTCTCATTTTCTGTGACATCTTCAAGTCCAAAAAGCACGTGAACAAAAGTTGTGGAACAGTAAATAAAAGGAACTGTAATGGTCTTCGAATCACCTTCTGCAGCAATGCACTTGTAACAACTTCTCCTCCCCTATAAGTTAGTTCAGGACAGAGACAACCTACAAATTACACTTTTCTACTGAAAATAGATGTGTCTGGATTCACATATACCAAAAGTATTATCAGATCAAGAAGGTTAATCAATACTGCCTATTTCATGAAGTCTTGAACTATCTCATTAAGTTTACATGTTTACTTCACATGTAATATATTATACTAGTTGTATGCCTGCAGGGGAAAAGTAGTTTAAAAAGTTAAAGAAAACCCTTTAAAAATCATAAATGGCTCTTCCCAGATTATGAAAACTGTTTATATACTGAAAATTAAAACACAACTGCAAAACCAATGCCTGATATTTTCCAGCCCACCTGAGGCAAAATCATCTCTGAAATCAGTAGGAGTTTTATCTCAGCTACAGACTTCTGGATTACAGCTTAACCTGACAGAGTTTGCTTCTAATTTCCTAGAGAACTCCTGCCCCAGCACACACCCCATTACCTGTGGCCAACCTGCCTGTTTAATCCCCCCCTCAAAACCTTCTAGTTGCCAAGCCAGCCACAGTGCAGACCCAAAGGGGCTGTTCAGGGGCAGTGCTTGCACTCTGCAAAGCAGCAGAACCCACCTGAGCAAATCCCTCTGCCCTCCTCCCCTGCATTACTGGCAGACAGACAGAGGCTCCTGTCCTGAGCAGTCCCTGTCAGCCACACTGATGCTGTTCTGCAGCAGAACCTGGCCATAGTCCCAGCAATCACCTCACAGCGGGTTCCTCCCAGTAGTCACCTACATTCCTCCAAATCTAATTAAAGTGTATTGATCACTAATAATGATTTATGAAATGCAGGAGGCAGCTGGCTTTGTTAGGGCCCTGTATCACACAGAAAAACGAATGTGCCCACCCCATGCCTACCCTCTACAGCTTTTCTCCATTGGGTTTTGGGGAAAAAGAATTTGGATGAAATTCTTTCACAGCCAACTAGGTAGCTCACTCAGATCAACAGCAGTTCCACAAGTGTGTTCAAGGAAATGGGTTTGGGTTCCAAATCCATCTGTTTTATCCCATGGAAGCTTAAGATATTTTATGCAAAGACAGGGACAAACAAACTTCTTAACAGATGGGAAGAGTTCCTCAGCTGTTAAGTAATTAAGGACATCCAGCACATGTTGGCTGCAAAATAATATTGTTTTAAAGAGATAAGACTATATAAATTGAGAGTGGTGGTTAACCAAAAATCAGCCATTTCATCTTCTGCTCCCAAGCCCAATCTCAAAAGCTGCTACGTGACAAATGAAGATGTAAAGAGCATTACATGATTTACAAACTAATCAGATTGACTTTTTAAAGTCTTCCATACTTGCATTCTTCCATGTTTCTGAAGTTGGCCAAGATTTAACAGACAACTAAATGTACTCCATTTTGATCCAAAATTGTCCTTCTGTGCTTATGGTCTTACTTTGCCTCCCATTCCAGTAAGAAAAACCAGCAAGGAAACAGAAACTGTTTTTCTCTACTGCAGCTTTCCCCACCAGGACAAGATAGAGCCTTGAGTTTCCTCAGATTTATGAACGCATGGCTGGCAACCCATCATCATATCTGTGACAGCCTTAATACTTGGGTCATCATCTTCAGCAAAACAAAGTGTACCTCTGGCCTGAACAGGAGCAGTAAAGTACGAACTGCAAAGCAGACAGATGCCACAGCTTACCATGGTTCCTTCGCTCTTACTTTGTGCAACTTCTCGCTGCAGCCGAGCCACAGACAGCTTCTCCCTATGGAAAGAAAAGCACGTGAATAGCAGGTCATGCTGCACTGAATGCACCACATCCACGTTACGGTGGCATTTCTGCACATCACACTGGTATTCCTCCCATCAGACTGTGCTCTCTTTGCCATATTTCTCTGGAACATCTAATGGCTGTGTTATTGTTTTATTTTGCAGCAAGCCAACAGAACTAAAATAAATAAAGTGAATCTAAACATCATTTGCTCCATTCAAACAACAAAGTAGCTCATCATGATGGCAATATGGAAAAAAAAACATGCAAATCAGGCTATGTGATTTGTTTTCCTGCAGCTTCACACATCAGCTTTGCTCTGCATGACATTATCACAGCTAAGAAGTCTGTTTTATCAATAAATGTATGCATAAAAATGAAATTAAAAATACTAAACATGCTGCACACATTTTGCGATCAGTTTTTTGTTAGCCTATAAGACCATTACCTGAATCTTTGGCTTGACTCATACAGCAATTAACTTGCTTAATTAAGAATTTGGCAATCAAAACACACTTTTTCCTGATAAGTTTTAAGAAAGGAATGTAAGTACAGTATTACTGCATATAGAAAAGGGAAGAGTTTCCAGTGCATGGACTGGGAAAATCTAGCAAGTATCAAGTATGTGCAAAGTGGTGCAGAAATCTGCCATTGAGGGGGAGGTAAAGGAGAGGAATTTACTCTGGAAACACACAGAAGAGACAACACCCCATAGACTTCCCAAAATCAAAAATGGATTTGAGAAAAACAAAGACACTTTCTCAAGCAGACTGTTTGTAAGAAAGGATATGTGTTCTTTAAAAGAAAAGCACCCTCCAGAAATGCTGTTGTCATTTATCAGTACGTGAAGAATTTGTCAGCACACGCAACAAAAGATGACATCTGCAGGTGAAAAAAGTCTTGAAAAAAGCATCTGTAAGTCAGAATACACATTGTCAAGTTTGAAATTTAGACCTACTTGGTCTAACTGGAAAGGAAGATTTGAACTGTCTGAATAACTAAATAATGGGTATTTCTGTCTAGCCGAGATCCAGCTCCAGCCCATGCATCCCAGCCTGCTGATACTCTTGTCTCTCTTGCCTTCCCCAGAGGCCATTTCCATGCTAAAACTTCTCTGGTTTAGCTGGAGCTATCTCCATTTACTATTGCAAGGGTTTCAGATTAAGTAGGCATTTGTTATATTGCACTTTGCAAATTTATGCATTGCTGAAAAAAGAATAAATATTGGCAAAAGCTACAGGTAACACAACCACTACCCTGTGAAAGTCACAGCTGTGTTACTCCAGAATGATATCCAGATGCTCACGTGAAAAATGGAGCGGTGCTAGCACAGCATCAATAGCCTTATAGCAAATACCATAGAAACAGCTTCTAAAACACACCTAGAGCACTTGCTCCTCTTATGTGATACACAGTGTCACAAACTACAAAAATGGTTCATTCTATTTTAAGGATTTTGTTCATCTGCTGCAAACAGCTAGTTGCATTTCTGCACCGCTTCAGTGCCCTAATACGTTTCAGTGGAAAAAGCCAGTATGCCCTTTGAGGAGGGGGTTGGCGTTTTAATTGCAAAACAAATGCCTAAGGATATTTTATGACAGGAGATGCAGGGAAAAAAAAACAACACAACAACAAAACCAACCACAAACCACTCTTCCATGTACATCCTGCAAGCAATCTGCATAGATTTATTTAATCATTGCTCCTGCATGAAGACAACTCCTACTTCTCCCTTTCCATTTTACCTCTACTAGAGATGTACATGTTTCTGGAATGCTATAACTTTTATAAGGCTAATTTCCATTTAAGCTCCATCAGCAAAGAGATGAGCTTTTCCCCATGCTTTTAGAGTAAGAGTCAAAAAGGCTCCTTCACAGTTTTCCCAGTAAAGGAGGATAAAGACAGGCATTCCCATAGAGCCTACAACATTCCTCCTATTAGGAACAGAATGAATTTTCACAAGTAAAAAAAAAAAAAAAAAAGAAAGAAAAAAAAAAAAGAAACCAGATTGCCAGATTGTGATCTAGAAGAAAAAAAACCTACAACAGGGGATGTGGAAGAGCCATCTGTTGCAAGAGCATCTAAAAATAGTGAACATTGAGGCAAGCAAGCTCTGGGCTCAAACCTGAGACAGATCCCAGTGTGCTTCCTCCCTGCCTGCAGGCAAAAGAGCTGAGCACCCATGCCAGCTCTGAGCAGATGGTGTGAGCAGGGTGCTGAGTGCCTCTGGGCACAGCAAGCCCGTAGGCAATTCCATCAAAATCCAGTTGGGATGCATCTAGCCAGAGCAAGGTGCTTCCCAACACTGCTGTGGAAAAACATGCTGTGTAACGGGTGAGAAACGTGGGCAAAGTCCTGCTATGAGCCAACAACTTTTAACACCAATTTTCGTCGATAGAAGTTTTTGTGTAAGATCATGACAAGGGAGAAGAAGGGCTTTGGAAAACAAGCATCACCAAGTGACGATGAAGACAGAACCCTTAGCTGCTCTTCTCGCCCTGCTTTCCCATGCTGTTACAGTTGGATACGCACTTTTACTACTATGACAGTGCTGTAGAAATAGTAAGCTTTCAGCTGCTTTAGCCTTTCAGATGCTTCCAATGCAAAGAACATTTGACATGCAGCTTCAATGTTAATCTTGTTTTTTTAATCTTTGCTTCTAAATAGGAAAAAATCACGAGCATTGCTTTGTTGCTGTACAGCTTTATTTATTTTTAATCAAGCATGCTTCATCCCTATAGCATGATTAATTAACAAAGCTAATTAGCAACTACAGCCAAACTACTAGAAAACAAAATCCTTCTGAGGATTTTAAAAATTAAAACGTTCATTGAGAAGTTCTCGTGTTTGCTTTCGAAAACAGCTAACAAATGATAAAAGGTTTACAAAAATGTTCTTTGAAAGCACAGCTTATGCTCTTAAGATTGAATATATGCATTATAAGTGGCAAAATTCCCAGCCGAGGCCTTTGCAAAGAGATAATTAAAGGAGCCAAACAAGGATGCAATTATATCCTTTCCAGATGGAAGCAAGCACACAAGTATTCAGTGTGTGGATTAAGAAAGATACGTTTCAACTCTCGGCATCACCAGTGGATTTTTCAGTAGCTTGTTCTTAAAAAACAAGAGTCTGAGTAAAGCCCAATGAGTCCAGGAAAAGCATAAATGTCCCAAGCAATCGTTCACATTGTAGACTCCCCTCAAACTGAAATTTCTCCTTTTACCTTTGCTCCTATCAGCCAGACTCATTCACACACCAGACAAAACGTGTATCAGACAGCAGCGACAGTTACCCAGCACTGCTCAGGTTTCCACTTCAGAACTGTGTATCTCAGACACCTCACAGCCCACAGGAGAACAACAGGAAGATGCAATCACAAACCCCACGGCCCACGTCAGCCTGAACAAATGCTGCTCCAGTTTCTCACCAGTAACTGATATCCTCAGATCAAACATGATAAATGGATGCATGAAGACCCCTTCTACTCTTCTTAGCTCTTCATCTTTATGCTGATATAGCATTGAAGTTCAACTTCTTAAATTTTAGAATAAGATGTTTTGAAACCTCTATTTCAGCAGCTCTTAGTACTAGTGATGGAAAAAAACCAACATATTCTAAAATCTGAAAGAACGCAAAACCCCTCAGTAACATCATCTAAAACATAATGCTTCATTGAATCTACATCACCACGACCCCCTAAGAAGGAAATGGTTATACCAGACCCCAACATTACCCCTTCTTGCTTTAATCACACACAAGCAGTCCCACCGTGCACAGCACATACTGCCATCTTGCACTTTCAGCACCAACACAGGAAGATTTTTTACATTTTCCTATGTACTATAAATTACTGCTCTCCTGAACATGAGTGAATGAGGACAAAATCTATGACAGTTCCCAAGCAAGACATTTAATTGTTTCCCTACTCTCCAATTTGTTTCATGAACAGGAAAGCATTTTCTTCACATTTCACCCTTTGTTGAAAAGCCTCATTCTGCAGGGATTTCCCTTAGAAATGATCAGTTTCACAGAGTAAGGTGAACCCTGACTTCTTTCATCTCATGCCTCTCACTGTTAGCAAAGATAGACTCATGGAAAGTCAAGTTTGAAAATACGCTGTTAGGTTTTGTTTTATTTTCAGCACTTGTGTCAAATCACAGTGGCCACACTACATCCCAGGGTACTCCTGCATCTTCTGCAGACCACTTTGAAGCTTCTTCCTCAATGCTAAACCTCTGAGATGCAGAGAATAAATACTTCATTCTTACTGGGGGGGGAAGAGTAAGCAGCAAAATGAGAAAAAGTCATGGAATGTGCAAAGTGTCCCTAATCATTGTGCCCACAGCATTGAGCCCTGTGCCAGACAGGAGGTGATAGATGAGCAGCCAGGAGCCACAGTGCTGTAAACAGAACCACAGAATTGCAGGGGTTGGAAGGAACAGCAGAGGCTCATCAAATCCAACTCCCCTGTCCAAGCAGGTTCCCTGCAGTAGGTTGTAGAAATCATACTGCTGGAGATGGTGTGTGAACTACGTTGTCAGTGCTCTATAAATGTCAGTGCTGCGTTCTTTTTGAAACTGTTGGTTTAGGACAGCAATAGTTTAGCTGGATCTGGCAATAAAAAGTCATCTTGCAAAGAAATATTAATTGAGAATTTAAGGCTGAGCAAAGTACACACTTTATTTAATTATTTTTGCAATAATTGCGGACAGCAGTTAGTACAAGAGAGTAGTAATGCTGTCAGGCAGAAGCAAAATAGATTGGCTGAGCCATCAGCAAGGCACAGGCTTCCATTTATTGCTAATTTACTTCTGAATAAGAGATAAGCACACAGAAAATACCATTTACATTAAGCCTCTCTTCCACGGGATGCAATACTTCCAAACCCAGACAAGCCAAACAGGTAGCAGCTGATTCAAAGTGTATTTTCTTGGGAATGATAGGTGAACAGTAGGGGAAAAAAAACTATATATATATATGTACATATGTATATATATTTTTATATATATATATATGTACAAGATTTACAGCTGTAGTCTAAAATATAGAGCAGCCATCCCCTGGGGCTCTCACTGATTTCCAGTAGATTTTAGAGTATATGAAATGTGAATCAGAAGTTCAAAGAAGCCCATCCAGTTATTCCCAGAAGCACTGAAAGGGGAGACCAAACAACCCCCAGTGCAGGTCAGAGGGTGCCACAGGGCTGAGCCACACATCCAGTGCCAAAGCAAGAGGTGCAGAGCACACGTTTACCAATCATTTCTGAAGTCTAGGAACATCAGCAAGAGATGGTTAAAGATTTGCTTCACAACCAGCCCAACCACAAACTACTAAGATGCAGCAACTGCAGGTAAGCAGGCAAAGCAGCGACACCCATACTTCAATGCACTGTTGAGTATGAAGCTCCAAAGAGCCCAGTGTCAGAAAGCATTAAATATACGGCACTACAACAGTGAAGTCAGAAACTTTAACATAGAATACGTCACACTGTAAGTAAGATGCTGCAAGCACTATGCAACGCCTGCATTCCTCAAAAAGCCATTTGGATTTTAGGAGGGCCAACTTCTGTCCAGCCCACCCTGTGTTAGTATGTCCCATATGCTACTACAAATAAATCAGCACAGAATCAGCCCTACAATTCTTTTTTTCTTATTAAAAGTAACACGTTAGCTATAAAACCCACCATCTCTCTTCTGTAATCCATCGCACATAATACATGGTAAGAGCAATTTGACAAAACTCAATGGTGTGGATGCAACTTCTGGATTTCTTGACGTTATTGATTTATAAGTTTTGAAATTACATTAACAGCAATACTTGTATTTAATTCTCTATAATTTCTGCCTATAAATTGGGATCCAAGAAGCATACATGGGGAATCTGTATGATTAGGCAAGCTGCCAAGTTCTCAAAAACTTATCATGGAAAAGCACAGTGTTCAGACAGATATGGAAAAAAAGAAGAGCAATAGGAGGCACTTTGGAATATTAATTTAGCAAGAGAAACTTTAAAACATATATGGGAAGCAGCTGCATGTAGATCTCCACATGTTATTACAAGGACTGCTTGCTCCTCTTTCCAGATCATCGTTTAAACTGTTATGTAATTGAAAGCATCAGCATAATGAAAGGCCTAAACAACTCAACTGTATCAAATTTTGCTCTGAGAACTTTTTCACAGTACAAGGACTGCAGTTACCACTTTTCTATAACTAAAAAAAAAAAAACAACAAAACAAAACAAAAACAAAAAAAAAACCAAACCACCCCATATCACCTTTTTGACAGAATCCCTCAAAGTTGTTGTATCATTCTTACAACCTCCACCAGTACCGGTCAGTGCAGAAAGCAAGTTTTACAGTTCTCCCTTTCCCATCTTGTGCAACATTACAGCATCACTGGGGAACCTGCAGCTGTTGTTCCTCAGCTCAGTGGCTCCTGGGGGTGCCTTTCACCCCACGAGTGTAACTTCTTACTTACTGTATGGTTGATGGTAAGTTGAGTGAAGCTGTTCTCTTGATGGGGTGGATGCTCAGTTCTTGTGGTTCCAGCTGGGGGACTGGGTATGGTTTGAACTGCTAGATCCTTAGAGCATGTAAATCTCTACATATTGTGTTAAATTGTTTCAAAAAAGAAATGTATGGAAGTTAGAAGATGTCTCCTGACATATTAGTCAGTGAAAGAGAACTCTGGTTTTTAATAAGCCTGCCCACAAGAAGACCTTGAAAAAAAATGAACAGCCAAAGAACAAAGAAAAAAATATTTTCTTTCTGTAAAAGACTTGCAAGCTGAGCTAACAAATCCCTCAATCACTGGGTGCTCATATATATTTTTCCTCCAGAGATTTGTCATATGTACACGATGTGCTGTGGAAATTCTTTTGAAAGGATATGCATTTCCCTAAAGGATTTTCAATGAAAATTTATTGTTCATTAAAGATTCAGGATTGGCAGCACTTCAGTCTTCAGTTAATGATCTTTGTTTATTAACATAAAATGCATCATGCTCAACAAGACTATAGCTTTCCCAACCCATGCATCAAAGCATGAAACAGTTCTCACTCCCTCATCCTATCCCCTGAGGCTCTCTGCAAGGGTGCTAACTGAAATTTACATGATGGCCCTCTCATAGGATGAAGTCAGAACTCAAATAAGGCTGAAAAATCATGGAAACATTTCTACATAGCAGATACTGCTCTGACATAAACTAACAGCAACAAACTGCAGCCTGCTGCCATCACTTCTAGTGTCTGTTCCTTCCATGTCAACCTTTTACCAGAATTGGATCTTTGCTTAGTGCTAATCCTACTGTTCTTAAATTCCACAATTAACATTCATGCAAAACACTCCTTCCACATGCTGTTAGTAAACTACCAGCATTTGAACCTTAATGTCACTGAATATGCAAAAGAATGATGAAGGCTGTAGAGAACTGGGTCTGCAAACCAGAGATCCTGGCAACCCACCACTGAGCTCTCTCTTGCATTTCTATGGAAATAGAATAGAAAAAGTGAATACATTTCTTCAGAAAAAAAGAACAACAACAAACTAAACTAAAAAAATGCACAACTGATGAAAAAAGGAGTGTAAGGCAGAAAAGTGAAATATGCTGACATTGACAAGAAGTCCTACCCTCACAGCCAGACTCTCAGATCCCACTGTTTTCTCCATAACTAGTTCTCCTTCTGCCAGCATTTCTCTGGCTGGCTGTTTCTCTGGCTTTTTCTCCTAATTCTCTACAAAGTGTCTCAGTTTTGTCCTTACAAAACAGAGGATACGTTCATTACTGGTTGACCTCTTATCTCTGTTTTCCACTCCTTTGTTCTCATCACAACACATTCCTGGTATTGAGATTTTCTTTTTTTTTGGAGGAGTTGGTGCTATACAGAGTGATGTGTTTTTAATCCATCCATAAAGCCCACAACATCAGGAGTTTTGTTTTCCTTATCAAGCTGCACTGAAAAATATTACTTCTTTTCTCTCTCTGAGTTTCATTTCTTGCATGCTCAGTAATCTTCCAGCTGTCATCCACGTCCTGTTCTAATTGAGCACCGGTACACCTTGGAAAAAATCATCTATTTTTTTTGTGGACAACAAACACAATTAAAGCTATTTCATTCTGTTTCACTCACTGGACTTCCCTCTCTCGGCTTTGTCCTTGACCAATTGCTCAATACTTTTCAAGCACCTTGCTAGTAAATCTACAACAACCTTCCACTCAAAAGAGAAAATACACCAGAGAATCAAAATTGTTAAAAATAAATAAATACCTCTTTCCTTACTCCTTAAATCAGCTTTGTTGTTTCTTATCACTCCTTCAGTACCTCCAAGAACACTAGTACTGCATTATTAAGACTCACAGATAATGCTCAGTCACACAGGCATGTTGCTGCTGGGCTCCACTTGAAGGCCACAGGCAGCCTCACTGCAACCCATCTTTGCTCCACTCTGTCAACTCAGCTCAGAGATGAGAGAATTACTTTTCACAGCATCTTACAAGAAAACAAGCAAACTGAACTCTACACGTCCTTGCGTAAGGCAGCAGGACAGCACTGCTGATCCCCATAGATAATACCTGCGGGCACCAAAACCAAGCTCTGGGCATTGGGATTGCACAGCAGCAGCAACAACTGCTTTGTACTCAGGAATAGTCAGAATGGGTCAAAATGTATACCAAGCCTGGCCACAAGGTACATATCAATGCCTTCTGAATACACAGACGTGTGAATCACAGAGTTCCCATACCTGTACTTCCAAATTTCCTTTCTGTGATACAGTATATTGAAACCCCACACTGAAGTCTGTGAGGACCCAACAAGAAGTAGCAACTCAAGGGCAGAATGCACACAAGATAGGTAATGATGCTCTTTAAAAACCACTTTGAAGGAAGAACCAATAGAAAGATGTAAAAGGCTCCTAAAAAGACAGAAAAATGCTAAGGTCATCTTCTGGATAAACATCTGCTTGCAGTGAGATGTAAGGCAGCCGATTTGCATTTTGGCAGCAACAGGTCATGATGCTCAGCAGTCGCCCCTCGGCCACGTGCACTCTGCACCAGCAGCTCCTCGCCCCTGGCAAACATCGAGCATCAATGCACAGCCTGCAGGGACCTTCTGCTGGGGCTGTGGCATGTGACAGATACAATAAATGAAACAATTCTTTTGTAAGAGCAAAATGCCTGCATAAAAATACTTTGGATGCGCTGATAGACAATCATTGCCACTTTGTTTTTTGATTTCAGGAATGTGATCCTGTTTATTGACTTTGAAGATTGAGAGAGAGAAGGTGATTCAATTTTGTCTGTACATGTCAGTAAATTCCACTGTACCTACTGGCTTTTTGAGAGAAAGAAAAGGAGAGAAGGTAGTGAGAGGGAGTTCCTTCTACTCTTAAAACAAAACAAAACCATCAACAGTACCAGGATGAATTTCCTTAGAGAAATGATAAACTGCTGGACTTGCTGTAGTCCTCCCCCAGGTTTGTCAATGTGCTCTGGCTTGCCTTAAAAAAAACAACATGGTCTCAACTACATATCAACATGGCAGAAAGAGAAAAAAAAATAGCATGCTGAAAATCACTTTGAAATAACCAAACTCGTAACTCAACTCATGAATTCATATTCCTGCAGCCTTACAGCAATAAAATCAGTTACATCCTAATGATATAATTGTTTCTTCTATCATTCCGTCCATAAAAGAAGATGAGATAAAGTCAAAGCCACTGGCCTCTGGCTGATTATGTGTTTTGACAAATTAGATGATTAACTGGAACCTCAAACTCAAGCTTCACTGTCTCAGTAGACCTAAAAGAGGAGAAGAAAAGACTGGCTTTTAAAAGGACACGGATCTACAGGGACCCTCGTCCAGACTGTGCAGAGCTCCTCAAAGGGCAGTATTTGCATTGGATCAAACAGGGGCTGGCACACACTCAGGCTAATTTTAATACAGAAATTACAGTTGTCACTTTAAATAATGGATGCAGCATATGGTAATATATGCTAAATGCTTTCAAACATGCTCAAGCAAAGATAGAGAAACCAAGTTCTCAGTGACAGTTTTGCCAATGTAACACTTAGTGACAGGGAAAATGAAAACCACAGCACGTCAGAAGTACTAGCAGAGCAATGAAAGTCCTTTTGTGTATACTTACAGAGCCATTTAAAGTCACACATAGTCAAATCACAGCCTGGGATTGTCTGGGGATGATGCAAGGACTGAGCAGTGCCTGGCACAGGACCCACCTGTGCTACCCACAGTGCTTCTCCAAGTTGTGTGAGCAGGACTTGCTTCAGTACTGAATTTGTGAAAACTGGCCTCTTAATGCTAATTGAAAATCTTTATCTGATATGCTTGGGCACTCTCTATCCTATCAGCTAGGTCAGCTCAATGAAGTTGGGGTAGAACTGCAACTTTAAGCTTTTCTAATTACTTACGACATGGCTAAAATTATGAGAACATGTACTCCTGTATCATTTACAATTAAACATTTGGGGAAAAAGAGACACTTTTTTTTTGGTGTAAAACCTGAACCAGGGAAGCAAACACCTCCACAAAATCCCAGAGTAATTAAAACTCCTCGGGGAACCTTAAACACTTTTCCCCAGGGAAATCAACAAGATCTGCTCTGTGAATAAGGCCAGCTTCCCAAAGCTCACACAGCATGAACTTCCATGGAAGTTAAATTTCAGCAAACAAAATAAATAACATAAAAGATAAGGGTGAATCATGATTATGATGTGTTAGCATTCAGGCATTTCCAAACAAATATTAAATGTAAACTAATAATGACTTAAATTACCAACTATCTGAAGCAGTAACATGGGAACATTTTCAGATGTTCAAATGTCAACCAAATGCTTAGACTAATCTTTAGCTCTCCAGTTTCAACTCAAAATAACACTTGGAAAGTAATTCTGAATAATAATTTGGATGTTGGAATAGAGCTGCTCACCATTTTTTCCACAGCAGAAAGATTCCAGTATTTTATCTACGAGGCTGAGTAATAAATTGTGGTCTGAAATGACTTATTACAGTCATCACCTCCAGCCAAATACATCACCTTGTTGGGTAGGAAGCAAAAATCAAAACCACATACGGTGGTCACATAACACTACCACAAGTATTACCTCATTTACAGAATCAGGAAAAAGTCAGCCTGAAATCAAGGTATTGATTATTTCAAAATTTAATCCCCCAGGCAAATGCCGTACTGACAAATAAATCCAGCAAAGGGCATTTGCTAATTAACTAAGTGAGCCTAATCTTGAATTCAAGTTAATTTGGTATTAGGGATTGTAAAACTAGCACTACGCTTAAAGCACTCACGTAATAAAGACAAACAGTCACTTATGAAACCAGTGATCAACTTTGCAGATAGGTTCCATACCCTTACATGCTCGTGTCTTTACTTTATATGAGGTCAAGACAGCTGACAGAAAATACATGCGTGGACATTTTGAATATTTGCTGCTTATAACAAAGGCATGCATTTACCTTGCATTCAGAAGATCAGCATGAGGCTGCAATAAGCATCTGCTTTGACATCCAGCACCACCAATAGCTGGCAATTTTCTGGGAGAACGCCAGCTGAAGCAATATTCTTGATACCCAGCGTTGACCAACAAATTTTATCAGTGGCTCTTTGCAGTATTTGACAAGAGCATTAAAAAAAAAAGAAGTCAAAGTCTTTTTAAGTATAGAATGGGTTATTAATGTTCTTAGTATATATGGGTGTTCAGAGCTTTTCCAAACTCAATGGATCAATATCTAGGGATGTATGGATTTGCTTTCCTTTCTCAAAGCCCCCAAATTAGAACAGAATAGCTTTTCCTGTTTAATCATGCTACAAAAGCTATCATATTTTGATACACTCTGATTGCTTCTATGTTGACATATTTTTCTTTACAAGATACCGTCTTAATTAGCTTTCTGTCATTAGGAGGCTGTCCAAAAGACAACCGAAGAAATTTTTTTAGTGAAGCAGAAGAAAACCATATGGTTTTAAATTGAATATTATTTCTTACTATAAAACCAGTACACATTCATTGCTGGACATCCTATAAAAACAATTTCCACAATGCAAAGTGAAAGCTATTACCTAACTTCACCTGGAAGCGACACGCTGGGATTTTGTTCTGTACACAACATCCATATTTCCTTTATGCACTGCCAATGGTGAAGGCCTTGTGTGGCTCTCCATCAGTGCCTTACACCGCCTTCTGGCAAGGTTCTCACCCTGCCTCGGCACAATGGCCTAATAGCATGGCTGTACAGCTACTTAGTAAGCTTCAGGTACTTTCAGTTAGCCTACACATGCATTTTTCCACATCTCAGATACAGGAAGAAAGAAACTCTCATGATACACAAGGTCAGCAGGTATCTTCCCCAGTACCACCTTGTGGAACATCATGAAAAACTGCAGCTCGTTACAGACGGTGTTTCTGTACCCATCTATAGGAACTGCAGCCTCACTTAGAAATCCAGAGCTCTCAATCTTTCAGAACTGTAAATGACAGACGTGGAAAACTACTTTCAAGATAAGTACTGCACAATTCCCATTTTCCTCTACATACAGGTCACATCTAACGAGAAGTTTCCTTTAAAAATAGTGGCATTTTTTGGAACACTGCTGGCAAAACATTTAACAAAACACTATCAGTCACTTCTCTTTTTACAAGGAGAATGATTCCAAGTGAATTAAAACAAGCACTTCATAATGCCAAGATATTACTGAGGAAAGGTGTAATGAGTACCCTAGGAAATCATGCCCACTATGCCAAGCATCAAAACACTACAGCCAGGTCTTTAAGAGGCAGAAAGTCATGGAGCTGGAGCCAGCAGGGGTGGGCCAAATGCCACGGTTGGAAAGGAAATGCTCTCAGTGTCCCAGAGGCAATTGCCCCACTGACCCTTTGCATGTTTTGTTTATACATCTCTTCCTCCATCTCCAGCCACCATCACACTTTCCTGGAGGTTTTCATTTGGGGGTTATAGATCTGTTCCCTCCTGCATGGAGGGATGATTTTCCCAGGAGTTTGCTGCCCAAGCCTTGCACATCAGGGACACCGAGCTACAGGGCCTTGCCCTCCCCTTCTCAGCCATACCCCAGCTTCCATTCCTCTGTGCCTGTATTTCTTCTATCTCCTCTGTTTTTCTCCTTCTCCAGAGCACCCTCTTTTTTTCCACTGGTGTTTTTACATTGCTGAAACCAACAAGTTTTCATCAGTTTTAATGTCCACGTCTCAGTGATGGCTCTCCCCTGCAGATCAGTTTGATTCTGAAGTCACTGCTTATGGTGAAAGCAATTGACTAACTGTTGTTAACTGCCCCTAGGCAGAAGAGGAGAGGAAAAGCCTGGGGAGTGAGAGCTGGCAGGGAAATTCGTGAGCAGGTAAAAGAGAGCAGAGACTGCTGGGGAACATGGGGACAGCAGCCAGACCCAGAACTACAGGAAGAATGCACAGCCAGCCCAGCACTTCATCAGAAAGCATGAGAAAAGGCATCATAAATTTAGGGAAACTGCTCAAACGTTGCCATCTGAGTACTTAGATACTTCTGCCCCAGAAACATGGGGTTCGGGCTGGCAACAGTAATCACCCCCAGCATCAGCCCCAGCAGCGTGCCCACAGCTCCACTGCAGAGCAAAACCAGGGCTTCACCCTGCTTGCTTCTTGAAACAATCTTCTGCTAAAAGCTTATTTTTGTACAACATACTGCCTTAGCAGTTACTGCTCTTTTCATGCACTTCTATATAAGCAGCACAAAAGACAGTCCTTATTTCAAACCAACTTCGGTGAGCTTTCCTGACAGGTAGGGTTTTCTTTTTCATTTCATTTTTAAAAGGTATTAAAAATCACAACATCCAACACAAAGCAACACTGAAAGTCAGTGACAGGCTTGCTTATTCTCAGAAATAAAGTTGAGCAATTTCAGGATCTTGTCTTTTGAGCATAGATTGCATTTTGGCCTATCAGATGCTGCAGTAATGGGATTTTGTAAATCTGAAACATGTCCATATCACGTACATAAAGAAATCTCTTGATGTTTTACTTAGTTTAATGCTTTTTTCCATCATATATATCCTCCCATGCCCCCCTGCTTTCAACAGCTAATAACCAATACATCTGATGAAAATTAATTGACTTGACAGCTTGCATAAAGCCCATAAAGGTCCAAAGGAAAAATGCTGTGACAACAGTTTCTTTCTTAGCAGGACTGTAGCCATGGAAACTATCTTCAGAGGCCAACTGGCCTTCATCCCAGCACAACATACAAAAATCAAATGCTACTGTCACTGGGATAGCCAGTGGCACCAGTCTCAATTGTTAACCTTCACAACTTTGCTGCATTGTAGCTAAAGGAAAAATATTCATTGATTTTATTAGGAGCAAAGCTGGTATGACATTATAGTAACATTCCAGAGTTAGATAACACAGACTCTAGAAACTGTGCTCACATCAATAATAATTATGTGAATCCGTTACAAAAGAAGCTATAAAGTGTGCAAAACTAGGCAGATAGCTCAAATATCACTGTGCAGATTATCCAGTTTCTTACATAGAATATTTTATTAATTATTATGATATAAGCAATTTTGTCTTATCTTCAGGTAGATACTGGCAGCCAAAGAAGAAATCTCTAATCTGATTTAACTCTGTCACATTGTATCAGCTGAAACACCTATCCTTTTGGAAAGGATTTATCTCCTGTAGCTTGCTGAACAAAAGCTGTGATATTTCTAATATATTCTGAGCAAAATCATCGTTTTCTATGAATGCTGATAGATGATGTGAGAAGTCATGTGGTAACAGCAACCATGCGGCAGGAATGGAGCTCCTACACTGATGAGATACCTGGTAAAATTATTGCAAAAAATGGGGGGGGGGGGGGGGAACAACAACAAGCTTTTCTGAAGGCAGACAAATTTGGTACTGATCTGAATGGGAAAAAAGGTGCAGACCCCCAACAGCAGAGCAGTGACTTTGTCCTGGGGCGCTGGAGCTCTAAATTAGAAGTATTAATCTGGGAAAGAAGAGGGAGGAGAGGCATGCCATGTTTTGGTCCCATTGGAACTATCAGTAAGCATGTCTGACTGCGGGTTGTATATTAAACCTAACAGTAATTCTTATCAATTCAACTACTATCTTCAAATTGATTTATCAGTGTAAGATTGCAGCAAAATGCAGTAGAACTACTTATTACATGATTCACACTGAGGCTTGCTCCAACCACTACTAAACAAACCAGGTACACTTCAACTAACTTGGATCTCACTCAAAAATACTTAGTCTGTGCTGGCATCATAAAAAAAGAGATTAACAGAACTAAAGAGACAGACAATAGGGCTTATGTGCCAAAAGCTTGACTTCTTTCTCCATGTTGATCTCTTAAGAGACACCCATGACTGAGAACCTTACCATCTTTAAGCCTATCATAGCCACACCACTGCTGACTGAAGATGTTAAGGAGATTAATCCAGACTCTAATAATATTTATCTAAGCATTGCTATAAATATCTCTCTTAGAAAAGCTTTACCTTGCCAAGGGAGAGAGAAGCTCACATACTGATAGATCCCAGCCTACCCAGACTTCACTCCAGCGCAAATCCACAAGCACCCAACAAAATGCACAATAAACATCCAAGTATCTTTCCACTACTCTGCAAAGTAAATCCTTCAGAGAGCACGGTCATCCTGTTTTATGTGCATTAATGCTACAGTGATGAATGACACAACAAGCTTTTATCAAAAATAATTTCACTGGTTATGAAAAAAATGGACCTTTTCTTTGATAGAAATATCTCCATTCCAGAGAGATGTCAGTAAACTAAAAGATTTTTGTACTTTCTGCACATTTGCTTTCCCCCAGGTTTACAAGTTGTTGTTCTCCCTCACTGTAACACAAGCTGTTGGAGACCCCAGAACCTTTCTCCACTGATCATAATATCCGTACCACAGATCTCAAGCCCTGACTGACTGTTCCACTACAGTCTTTTTATGCCTTAGGTTCTCACTTTCCTAGCACCACTTTTCAAATTGAACAGAACATCCCTCTGCAACTAAGTATTTTTTACCTTTAATTAATTCCTCCAAATCTGCTGTTCTCTTTCCAGCTACAATTTCATCACTTTCCTCCAAGAGGCAGTAAATCAAGATCCAGCAGTGCCATTTTATTCCTCCTCGCCTGCCAAGATGCCATCATGAAGCACGTCAGCTGAACTCCCAATCCCTTCTTCCATTCACAAGACCTGCCTTTGCTCCTCCCAGGGAGTCCAAAGTGGGATGTCATGGGATATTTTAGGCCCTTCTGGTTTTCAGAGACAGAGTTCATGTTTACAAGGTAGTAGACACCAGGTTTGTAGTCTCCTGTTACCCAGAAGTTTAATCTTACTGGGCCATAAGATACAATGGCAGGCAGTGACAGTCTCAGCAGTTTTGGTGTAAGCATACCTTGGTTTGTTACAGCGCTGGACCTTGTGAATGAAATTTGGATTTCAAAAGAAATCAGCTCCTCACTGACCAAGTTCTCCTTATTTTTCCTTATACAGTGCAGGTTATCTCTCTGATCTTTGTTTTTTAGAGCAGATATTCCTCCTAATGTATTTTAATCCACTACATGCATTTCACTGGTAATTAAATGTCCTCATGGGGGAAAGCTTGTCTCCCATCAAGACATAAAGCCACATCACTGGTGAGCCTGTAGTTTTCCTTCTGAAGAAAGTGTGCTCCTGGATGACAGCTGGAGCACCCAAAAAACAGAAGCAATGTTGTAAATTGCTCAAAAGCTGTTAGGTATGATTCCCATTAACAATTATAGGAGTGATTATGACTCAATCCCATTTTCAGCAGCCACCAGGAACTACTTTATTGCCAGTGCAAAGAAAGCCAAGAGGTACCACATGTTGAGTATGGCTCAACTGGTAGCTCTGGACATGACCCAAAGTCAACAGGATGATGACTCTATTACACTGCCTTGGCCTACATTCTCTGCATACTGCATGGCACACAGTTACTGACTAATGATGCAGCCATCCTTCAAGCTACAGCAAGTAGCAGTGGGGTTTAGTGGGGTCATCACCCTACAAAGTGAAATTTGGCTTCTATATCCAAGTCTTGCAACATATGCTGGAACACAGGTGTACACAGAGGGTAGAGATGAGGTATGCAGGCAATTAATACAAAAAAAAAAAAAAAAGAGAGAGAGAAAGAGGGAAAAATTATAGCAAAGAAAATCAGAATTATTATTCTGAAGTCTTGAAGTATCTTCAGAACAACAAAAAAAATCACAGTAAGAACTGGTACACAGGTAAGTTTCTTGTTAGCACAGTGGGACAAAGAGTTTAGCAACAACATGGGCAAACCTTGGCACACAGAAGCCTTAAGGATTCAAGTGAATGCAATGAGAGAACAGCTGCATTATCTATTTTGAACAACACATACCAACAGGAGCCAAGAGTCTATTTAAAGGGAGTTATATACAGTGCAAGGAAAGTTATTAGAAAATGGAAGAAAGATGTATATGGAAAGCAACTGGTAAATGGTTGGCTCAGAACAGTCAGAACAGTACAGACTTAAGGGAGATGCTAAGATGAGAGATGGGGAAAAAGAAAGCGCTTCTTTTTGTTCTTTTACAATATACAGCAGCAGTGAAAAATTTGTTTCTACAATACATCAAATTTTTTTCCATACCTTGTTTTTGCCCTTCTTACTTGCATCTTGATTATTCTGAGGGATAATTTATGTTTCAGATGTGAATTGTCTGTGCGTACAGCACAGCAAGAGAGGCAGAAGTGTTTGACTCCTCTTTATGAGCCATTAGTTTCTGTATTGTAAAACTTTACTCCTTCTGAAAACTAAACCAGAAACTACACAACTTCCCATTTTCATTTCAAGGGAGAAGAATAGAAGAAAAATCAGATCCCAAAGAAGTAAAGAAGTAGAGAACTCCAGGGTCTCCGGCTTTTAAAGAATTTTGCATATCAAGTCTTGCTGGCAGAATACCCAGTCTTCCACTTTATGTTTAAATCATCTGAATACATTAAATATATATATAAAATAATTTGCCTGATTATTGTTATTTTTTATTCTATCCGCATCAGTTTAGGCCTGCATCCATTATCTAATATTCTAATTCTATCTAATCCTTTGGTCTAGAAGTTTCCATTACCCAATTTAAATCAGAGCTAAATATTGAAGAGCTAGAAACAATAAACAGCATTTTGCTGCAGTAATCCCTCCAGACCTTCTTCATAATAGAAACACAAACCTCAAACTCACCAGGCTCCTGGCTGACTTTCCATACAAGCCTTATTACAATTGCATCTCCACTGTCTGATTGCTGAGCAGTGCCAATTCCACATCAGCATTCTGACAATGCCAGCTTCACACAGCGCAGCACAGGTGGAAGAAGTGACCCCAAACCTTGGTGGACACACAAACCCAAAGCAGAAACAAAGTTCATGCTGCTTAAACACCAGAACCAAGCCAGCTCTATCACACAACGTTGACTGCATTTTAACTAAATAGCCAAACTAATCACAATTACCTACCCTAATTCTTGAGGCCTTCTTTAAGATCTTCCACCTTTTAGCGCAGCGCATTTTTGCGAGCCCTAATCCTGCAAACAGCTACACACATTCAGCTTCACACCCAGAATCACCCCTGCACTTCAATCTTGTAACCCTGAGGTTAAGCAGGTGGCTAACTGGTTCCAAAATCAGGGTCTTAAAAGGAAAACTAATCAGTGTGATAAGTGGATTTATACACAACACCTGGCTTCTGCTGCTGAGCATCTCTGGCACCGAGCGGGGGATTATCTGTTAGAGTCAATGGTGGCACAGCTGCAACCCTCAGCAAGAGCTGTAACGAACCCAACTTGGCACAGGAGTGGAGAAGTAACCACAAGACAGCTACTATAGAAAGGGGGCATCTTTGCTTCAGAAAGAAAGAATCACCAAATACCTACTTAAACACAAATGCTTGTCAGTAAGTAAACGTAATGTCAGTAAGTAAAAGCTACATCAGTTAACAGCAAAGACAGGTGAGAAAAATGGAGGCAGGAATGATTTTCTGAGGAAGCACTCTAAAAAATGAGAGCAGACTGAATGTATATGAAGTACAAGTGAAGGTAGTCCTAAAGGACATAAAGTTCCTATCAGCAAACAGAACGTGCGCTGCTGAAACCATCCACAAGTTGAGGTCTTTCTCATTTTCCTCTGCTCTGCTCTGAACATCTGATCCACCCATAATTGTCAGCACACACTGAGCCAGGCGCAGGGCAGCCATATGCTTCACTTTGAGCATGTAAATTGCATGGGATGGCATGGATGGAGCTGCTCTGAGCACACTGCGAGCTTCCAGTGTTTGGCAGAGCAGGGACATGGCACGTGCTGCAGGTCTGCAGTCGGGCAGTAAGACACCAGAGCCAGGCTCCTGGAACGCATCCTGCAACCAAGTTCTGAAAGTGCTTCATCTTGGAAGACTTGAGATTTTATTAAGGTGCTTTTAAAGCAATTGCAATCTAACAACATACTTTTTTTCATACCATTTCCCTGTGTGGCACGGTCATTTTCACACTTAAAAGAACGCATAAATCTGCAGCAGCAGGGACCTGATGACATTTATACTCCTGCACTGGCAAGCCTACCTACTGCCAGTGGCACCACTGCCCCGATCGCTGGCAGATGGCAGTGAGGCTGGGTAGGGAGCTGGTCACTTCATCCTGACAGGGCACTCTGCACTTGGCTTACACAATTTGTTTTCTCTGTTAACAAGGAATGGAAAAACGTTCCCAGTGTTCCAGGGCAAAAGTAGTACTTTTGGTACACCATTAACCGGCATCAAAAAACATAGGAAAAAAAACGATTCCTCAGAGTTCTGATTGTTGCACAGTTATTCCCCAACCGCATTTAAAAACCCAGCCTGTCAATTCCAGCATTTCAGTGCAATTTTTTATTGACCTACTAACCTGTAACTCTGGGAAGCCTGGAGCTAAGAATGCAATAATGGCTGGCAAACACGAGCCTCCAAACAGAGTGTAATAACCTTAAGTAAACCTCTGCCAAGCAAAAGTCCTGCAGATCAAACAGTTCCCACGCAGCCCTGCGCTATTAACTAGCGAAACAGCCCCATGATATCTCCATGGCCATGCACAATAACTGAGCCCCATGCTTCTGTTTACTTACACAGCTTATCTGCAACCCCTTAATGTACACAGCTGACCTCCCGATGTAAATCACTTGTCTATTTAATGGTACTTCACTTGCTAAAAACTTTCCTGATGATAAACAAGGGCTTCAGCCAAAACAGCCGTTTTAAAGACCGAAGCAGAAATTTGCAGTAGGCATTTATGATTCCAAATCTAAAATAGTTTAACTTTCTGGAGAAAAAGAACCTTAAATACACAGAGCTAACAACGCTGTGCTATTTATGAAGAAACCGCACGCTTATTCCAGCTTAGTTAGAGTGCTACTGGGGTAAGCCCACCTCAGACGATGGACAGCGACTCCAGCACCCTACCAAGAGCCAGCTGAGCCAACTGCCGGACCAACAGCCTGGCCAGCAGCTGAGCCAACAGCCCGACGCCTCCCAGGCCCACAGCACATCCCACATCCCTTTGCTTTGTGTGCTCTGCACTGAGCTCCGTTCCGCTCAACTTCTCCCGTCGGCACCGGCCACTCGTCCACGGCTCACGCAACGCGGAGAAGACATTTTTACACACACAAGTCTACATTAAATAATAATTTACTATTATCATGTGAAAACGATAACAGCGAGGCTTGTTAGGATGCTGCCGCCTCCGGACGCAACAGGGCTCGACCGCGAGCGCAGCAGCCCAAGGGGAAGGCAGAGCGGTGCGCCGCGGGCTGACGCGCAGCGGGGCGGAGGCGGCAGGGAGGCAGGGAGGGAAGGAGGCAGGGAAGGAGGCAGGGAAGGAGGGAGTCCCGGGCCTCCGGCGCGGCGGGCAGCAGGCGCCGGGCCCGGCGGGGCGGGGAGCGGGGCGGGAGCAGGTGCCGGGGCCGGGGCCGGGGCCGCCT